>BQNB010198839.1:0-11105 GCA_026074375.1 Tanacetum coccineum | reverse complement strand
ACTGGCAGACTTAACTATGTCTACCAGACTTAATTCTATAACTACCAGACTTAAGTCTGTTTACAATAATTCCTAACAAAGGAGATTCTTCGGAATTCTACCTGACCACAGGCAGTATTTATACTGATCAACGGGGAACCATGGTTATTGCAACCATATTCGACGAAGTGACAAAGATACTCTCGTCCATATCTGTTGATTATCACTAACCTAAACTTGCAGGTTTCCCGATGGTAGCAGTATCTAGTCCATGACGAGTCGAATTCATAGCCACATGCTCATACTCAAAGAAGTAAAGTTAAAAGTATTCAAGAAAGCTTAAGTTACAAAGTCTTTTGCTACTTTGATAATCAACATTTTCCTTGAAGACATCAAGTTATCAAGTCAAAGTCTATTCAAGGAGATTGTTAGCGAGCTTTCAAGATAATACCAAGAATGAGCATGTTGGTCCAATGTCACAAGAACACAAAAAGGCAAAGTATTACAAGATAATCAAATGATGGTGCAAGATTTATGATCTCAAGATGTTCGAAATCAAGTAATAAAGGCTCAAGATCACAAGACCATCAAGCATGAAGGAACAAGCTCAAGCATAATGATCAAAGACCACTACATAAAGATGCAAGACAAAAGATTAACTATTACACAAAAAAGACTCAAGATCAAGACAAGAAGCTTTAACAATTAATGATCAAGGTCACAAGGATAGATCTCTATGATCACCCTTTAGGGGGAGATTGTTAGAAATACAAAAAGTGTTGATCATTTATGAGATCTCAACGATCGTCCCTTAGGGGGAGATTGTTAGGAATTCAGTTTTTAGTAAAGTGACGATCATTATCGATCTCACGAGCCTTTGTAATAGTTAGACAATATTATGTAATAATTAGTAAGCTAATTGGGCCGACTTATAGAAAGTCCAAGGAAAGCCCGGCCTGGCCCATATCTTATAACTAAATAAACCCTCTCCACATATGGAGAGGGTGTTGGTTGAATGCATTTTCTCACAATCTTGTGTGTGTTTTTAGTGTGTTTCTCCCATCCACTCTCTCTAGATTTCTCTCTCTAAGTTACTAAGTGTGTGTGATATTAATATCCTTCACCTATTCAATCAACTTTAAGGATCACAGTATTTCTATAAGATAGATCTTCGGTCCGGATACCATCAGCTGAGAGTGCATGAGAACGACATTCTAAAACTGCATTTAGAACTCGATATGGACATTTTGAGTTTACTGTAATGCCCTTTGGTTTAACAAATGCACTAGCGGTATTCATGGACTTGATGAACCGAGTATGTAGAGCTTACCTAGACAAGTTTGTTATCATATTCATAGATGACAATTTGATCTACTCAAAGACTAAGGAGGAACATGAGATGCATCTAGGATTAGTCTTACACCTGCTCAAGAAGGAGAAATTGTATGCAAAGTTTTTCAAGTATGAATTCTGGTTGCAAGAAGTATAGTTCCTTGTGATTAACGAAGAGGGCATTCATGTTGACCCCAGCCAGATTGAAGCCGTTAAGAACTAGGAAGTCCCCCAGGACACCATCTGAGGTCCATTCATTCTTAGGATTAGTTGGATATTACCGTTGATTCATTGAGAACTTCTCCAAGATTGCCAAGTCACTTACCATCTTGACTCAAAAAAGCAAGATGTTTGATTGGGGTGAGGAACAGGAATTGGCATTTCAGACCTTAAAGGATAAGCTATGTAATGCCCTTGTTCTATCTCTGCTTGATAGACCAGAAGACTTTGTGGTATACTGTGATGTATCATGCTTAGGCCTAGGGTGCGTGCTGATGCAGAGGGGCAAAGTGATTGCTTATGCCTCTAGACAGTTGAAGATCCACGAAAAAAACTATACCACTCATGATCTAAAATTAGATGTCGTTGTATTTGCTCTCAAAATATTGAGACACTACTTGTACGGGAAAAAGAGTGTCATTTATACTGACTACAAGAGTCTTTAGCACATCTTCAATCAGAAAGAACTGGACATGCGACAACGTCGCTAGATAGAGCTTTTCAGTGATTATGACTAGGAAATTCGCTACCATCCTAGTAAGGCAAACATAGTAGCAGATGCACTAAGTAGAAAGGAGAGGATTAAGCCTAAGAAAGTTAGAGCTATGAACATGACCATTCAGTCAAGTATCAAAGATAAAATAATAGCGACTCAGAATGAAGCATCTAAGGCTGTCAATGCACCAACAGAAATGCTGCGAGGGCTAGACAAGCAGATGGAACGTAGGAGTGATGGAACATTGTATTATCTAGATCGAATATGGGTCCCTTTGAAGGGCGGTGTGAGAACCCTGATAATGGATGAAGCCTATAAGTTGAAATACTCAGTACACCCAGGAGCCGATAAGATGTACTATGACCTTAGGCACATGTACTGGTGGTCGGGAATGAAGAAAGATATAGCTTTGTATGTTAGCAAGTGTTTGACATGTTCAAGTATTAAGGTTGAACTTCAGAGGCCATCTGGCCTGCTACAGCAACTGAGATCCCAGAATGGAAATAGGAGAGAATAGTCATGGACTTTATCACCAAGTTACCAATAACATAAAGTAGGTATGATGAAATCTGGGTCATCGTGGACAGGTTGACTAAGTCTGCTCATTTCTTACCCATGCGTAAAGACTATAAGATGGATAGGTTAGCTAGACTTTATCTCAATGAGATCGTTACAAGGCATGGTGTTCCAATCTCGATCATATCCGATCGTGATGTTCGTTTTGCGTCAAGGTTTTGCCAGTCAATGCAAGAAGCACTAGGAACCCAACTAGACATGAGTACGGATTACCATCCCCCGATTGATGGTAAAAAGCGAGCGTACTATTCAGACATTGAAAGACATGCTTAGAGTATACGTCCTTGACTTCGGGGGAAGTTGGGATGTTCATCTTCCATTGGTTGAGTTCTCATACAACAATAGCTATCATTCTAGCATTAGGTGTGCATCGTTCGAAGCGTTGTATGGCAGAAAGTGCCGCTCACCAATCCTATGGGAAAAAGTTAGAGAAGGACAACTGATAGGGCATGAGATAGTGTAAGAAACCACTAAGAAAATCTAACAGATAAAAGATAGGCTTAAGGCTGCACGTGATCGTCAGAAAAGCTATGCAGATAAGATAAGGAAACCTCTAGAATTCAGGGTAGGTGATCATGTCCTGCTCAAAGTGTCTCCTTGGAAAGGTGTGGTACGCTTTAGGAAGAAGGGAAAACTAGCACCTAGGATTGTTAGACCATTTAAGATCACTGAGAGGATTTGTCCAGTAGCTTATAGACTAAGACTACCTGAGGAGCTAAATGGTCTTCATGATACGTTTCATGTGTCGAACCTCAAGAAATGTTTAGCTGACCCAACACTACAGATACCTTTGGAGGAGATCTAAGTCAATGCCAAGTTGAACTTTGTGGAAGAGCCTGTAGAAATCTTAGAGCGTGAGTTTAAGAAGCTGAAGCGAAGTATAATTGCCATCGTCAAGGTTCGATAGAATTCAAAACTAGGACCTGAGTTTACTTACGAACGTGAGGATCAAATGAAACTTAAATACCCACATCTCTTTAACTCTAGAACTTGTTAAATTTCTGGGCAAAATTTCTTTTAAGGGGGGTAGAATGTAACCCTTATAGATTTTCTAGTCACTAAAGAAATTTCTGTTATATTTGGGTTATTGATAAGCTTTAGTGAGCTTATTTTGGGCTTATTAGGTTCGAAAACCGCAAGAATCAAAAAGAAAGAGTTTTTGAATATTTACTTCTATCATCATATTTTTATAGCTTATTTTGATATTTAAAAGCACTACGTAGCTTATTAGCTTATTTAAAACTACACGGATTTGGTTTTGGGCTTATTTAACTCACGGCCTAACAAGGTCCAATAAGTCACGACTTATTATGAACCTTATTGTGGTCCAGCTTATTTTCATGGCTTTTGGTTAGAGCTTATTTTGATATTTAAGGACTCGCGTAGCTTAACGGCTTAAAAATAAGCTCCAGATAGCTTATTTTAGGCTTAAGGGGCCACAGCTCAATAAGGTAAGCCAAACCATGGCTTGGTCTTAGTCCGTGAGCCCTGACTTATGTTGTGGCTTCTTCATATAACTTGTATTTGTTAATGGGCTTAATATAAGGCCTAAACCGGATTTACAACCTTAAAATATTATTTTGGACCACTATTGGGCCTTAAGGCCCAATAAGCAAAAACTAGTCGTTGTACATATTTAAAACGGACTTTTAAAAGTAATACATAATTATACTAGGATAGTTAGAAAGTCTTCTGGAGAAATGCGTTTTGATAATTGTCGTGAAATGTGATTTTGGTCGTTTTGTCAGAATTTATTTGTTTTAGGGAAAATGTTTGGAAAATGAGATTTAAAACCTTGGAAAATATTTTATAAACGAACGGGTCATGCCGAAATTTTATAAAAATATTTTACTTAGATTATTTTACAAAATTTCCACTTTCTTAAAAATCCGACAGAAAGACGAAATAATAATACTATTATTTTAATAAAACGACTAAAAGACGAAAAACATATTTTATAACTTTATAAAATATATAAAATATAAAACTTCTATAAATGGTCTAGCGTAATTAAAACGTGTCTTTACTTATAATCTATACAATTTATACTAGATAACTCGAGGTTACCGGATGAATTACCGGAATATACTTATAAATAACTATTATATAAGCATTGTTTTTTTACTCAACTATTTTCTTAAATATTATAAGTGCATAGTATCTAACGTACATACTCAGTATATCTCCTTCGCGTCTAAATCACCAACCACTATGCAACCAATACCACTAAAACCAGTAATATGAAAACATGTTCAAAACTCCTATGCATCAAATCCAAATATCCATTTCAAGCATATTCCTAAAGCAGTCAAATTGCTAGGTCGTGTCTGGAAGCCGTTGTACGCCGTTGTTTGACTATCATATTCTCTGCTACTTGTTATCTTTGTTAAGGTGAGTTCTCGTAGCCCCACTTTTTAAACACTTTTCCGTTGAGGGAAAATGATACTCAAATTCTTTTCAATGCTTTTTCATCTGTGCAAAAAAAATCTATTTCTTTTGGACAATGCTATGTGCCTATGATTGCTATGTGAATGTCATGAGGACAAATTGTGCACAAGTTCCATGTGAACCTCTATGCAAGGACTATTTGGCAGACTGTGTAGCTCCAGCTAGTAGGCGATAGGTTTAAAGGACTATAAGCACGTGGAATACTATGGATTGTTGATTGGGTTGAATGCTATGATATCATGTGATTTCTATGTCAGAATTCTAAATACTATTGCATGCATTCTGTTTTCATATTGCACAATTATCCACTACTTAAATTCTGGCACAGCAACTAGGTTTACTTCTAAACCTACGAGCTCACCAACTTTATGCCTTGGAGACCTAAGCTATCTCGTGAGGGAACATTGTTGAAGGATTACATTCGAGACTTATTTTCATGTTGATGTTCTTAGATTATTCTAGACTTGTTATGCCCCTATGTTGGGAGTTGGATTGTAATAAATTTGAACTATGTATTGTGTTCATCAACTATTCTGGCACAAGTTTTGTACTTGTCGTCGGATGACGTTGTGACACTTTTGATATGCATTTTTAGATTTCTCTATATTGTATCTTGTGTTATGATGATCAATTCTCCGTCATGCCTCGTGTTTCCGCCATTGTCGGGGTGTGACACTTCCTGATGACTTGCCAAATTATGCAAAGACTTTTCATGATATTGGTGTTATTGATCGTAAGATATCTTTTGATTTGGCTCAAAAAGCTAAGGTTAAATGGGCTATTAAGGGGAACGAGAATTCTAAGTTCTTTCACAGTATTGTTAACAAGAAAAGACGTCAGCAGGCCATCAAAGGCATTCTTGTAGATGGCGATGGATCGATAATCCCGGTCGTGTTAAAAGAGGTTTCTACAACCATTTTGCGAACAGATTCTTTGCTCCTGATTGGTCTCGTGTCCCTATGTAAGGTACATTTCCTAGATGTTTTGGTGTTGATTATTCTCATGATTTGGAAGGGGATATTTCTAATGATGAAATAAAAAAGGTGGTTTAGGATTGTGGATCTGATAAATCTCTGGGTCCTAATGGATTTACATTTGAGTTTTTTTTTTAATTTTGACCCCTAGTTGGTGAAGATGTGTTAAATGCAGTGAAGGAGTTCTTCAACTCGAGTATCTTCCCCAATGGCTGTAATCCCTCTTTTATTGCTTTAATCCTAAAGGTATTATATGCTAAACACCTTAGTGATTTCCATCCTATTAGTCTTATTGGGTGTCAATATAAAATTATTGGCAAAATTTTAGCTAATCGTCTTAGCATTGTCATAAACGAGCTTATTAGCCATGAGCAGTCTGCCTTTATTAAAGGTCGACAGATTCTTGACGGGCCTCTTATTCTTAACAAGATTATTTCTTGGTGTAAATCAAGGAAGCAGCAAGCTCTTTTGTTTAAAGTCGATTTCCAAAAGGTGTTTGATTCAGTTAGATGGGACCATCTAGATGATATCCTTGGTAAATTTAGCTTTGGTAGTAAATGGCGAGGGTGGATACGTGGTTGCCCTCATTCTTCAAAAGCTTTGATCTTGGTTAATGGTTCGCCAACTCATGAATTCTTATTTCATAGAGGTTTCTGACAAGGAGATTCTTTTTCCCTATTTTTATTCATCCTTGAATTGGAGTGTCTTCATGTGGCATTTTAGCGGGTTATTGTTAGAGGTATGTTTGTTCCTATTCTTGTTGGTAAAAATGATTTGATTCCAATCTCGCACGTATTCTATGCTGATGATGCTATGTTCATTGGTAAGTGGTCTAGTTCTAATGTATATGTATTGAAGATGATGTTGCATTGGTTCTTTCTTGTATCCGGTTTAAAAGTTAACGTGTAGAAAAGTAGTCTTTATGGTTTGGGTGTTCATTCTTCGGAGATTCAAAGTATGGCTAATAGCTTTGGTTGTTTGGAAAATAGTCACCCGTTTACGTATCTCGGTGTGAAAGTGGCTGCTAATATGGCGCGTATCAATTTATGGAATGATGTTATTGAAAAGGTTACAAGCAAGCTTTCCAAATGGAAAGCTAAATCCTTATCGGTGGGAGGGAGACTTACCCTTTTTAAAATTGGTTTTAGGATCTCTCCCTACGTATTATATGTCGTTGTTTAAAGCCCCAGATATAGTCTTGTCTCATCTTGAAATGTTGCGTAATTCTTTCTTCTTAGGGGGCGGAGATGGATAAGCATAAAATGACTTTGGTTTGCAGGCGTAAAGTTATGGCACAAAAGCAATATGGCTGGTTAGGGGTTAGTAGTTTGTATGCTCTTAACCGTGCTTTGTTGTTTAAATGGATTTGGCATTTTTTTGTCTCCTCAATCAGGTCTTAGGCTTAACGTCATCAAAGCTATTCATGGTTCTAATGGCTCTCTTGGTCAGCCTCCCCCGACATGTACCGGTTGTTCTATTTGGATCACGATCCAAAAAGCGGTTTCTGATCTTAAATCTAAAGGCGTGGATCTTTTGAGGTTTTGCAAATAAGTGATTGGTAATGGTAATAATTCTAACTTTTGGTACGACAAGTGGTTGGGTGACGATTGCTTCAGAGTGAGATTTAACAGGTTGTTTAACTTGGATCTTCAAAAGGATGCATCAGTTGCACAAAAGTTGAAAAATCCAGACGTTGCGGTTTCTTTTTGAAGACGTGTTAGAGGTGGTATTGAAGAGTCTCAATTCTAGGAGCTCTCTTCCTTACTTTCTTCGGTTTTTCTATCTTCTTCCAGCGATCGTTAGTCTTGGACGTTAAACGGTCATCGTGATTTTTCGGTTAAATCGGCTAGGAAAGATATAGATAAGCATTTGCTCATTACCTCTTCATCCTCTACGAGATGGTCCAAATTTCTCCCTATAAAGCTTAATTTTTTTGCTTGGCATATGTTTCTTGATAAGCTCCTTAAAAGGATTAATCTTTCTAACAGAGGATTAGAGGTTCCTTGTGTGTTGTGCCCGAATTATGAGAATGCAGTAGAATCTCATAATCATCTCTTCTTTGGTTGTTCGATGGCTTTGGATTTGTTTCGGTTGCTTGGTCGATGGTGGAATATCGATATCAATAATTTGATAGATCCCTTTTTCTGGGAATTGTGGTTTTTTGGTCTTCAGCTCAACAGCCTTCAAAAGCCTCCCTTGGAAGCCTCGTTCTTCTCCATGTGGTGGCATATATAGAAGTACAGAAATGCGGTTGTGTTCTCTTTAAAGAAGCCTCTAAAAGGATTGATTTTTGATAACATTGTTTCTCAAACTTGGCTTTGGGTTAACAATAGATGTAGGAAGTTTAATGTTAATTGGGTTGCGTGGTTAAATGACCCGTTAACCGCCATAGCTTCTGTGTAATCTTTTTTCTAATCTAGCTTCTTACTAGCTTTTTCTAATAAAATTTTACCGTTCAAAAAAAATTTGCCCTTTTTTTACATATGATTCTTAAAACTTCGAAATTAACTAACTTTGATTTATTTATTAGCTTATCAAGTTAAGTTAACTAGCTCAAATAAAATATACCTTCTGATTAATTAGCCAATCCAGACATTGAGACACCTTTTAACTTAGGGATGGCACCCGTGGGTAATGAACATGTGTACTTTAAACCCATCACCCGCACCCAAGATATTTCTTTTACCTGTTACCCGCCTGTTATCCATTCGTGGGTAAAACTTTTTACCCATGCCCATGCCCACGGGTAAACCTATGGGTTTGTGAAACGTAATATTTACACATATGTTTCCGAATGTTTTGAAAATCAAATTTGATAAGAATGTGCCTAACTTAGTACATATTGATAAATATGTGCATAATTAGTCTATCCACTAATTATATATTACTAATAGCATTGATATATAAAAAAAATTATAAAATTCTACTTTTATAACTCATGAATTATTGCCGACTAATGGTTAGTTACGCATTAAAATCGCAAGACCAAGTATAAACGAACTTGGCTTGATAATTGAGATATTTGGTATATATATTTGATACGTTCATGATTCATATTCTTATTATAGTATTGGATCTTAAAAATGACGTATGTGAAGATAAAATAAGATACTAATAACTTGATAAATATTTAAGTAATATAATAAATGTCAGTTTAATAAAAAAAACGTCTTCATGTGTATTTTGAAAGGTATAACCGGGGGTATTTTCAAATGGGTGTGGTAGGTTTACCCACGATGGGTATACATTACCTGCCACTCACCCACCACCCACTGGTAGGTTCATTTTTTCACCCACGACCCACCCGTGGGTAAAAAATGACGGGGTTACTCACCCATCCTAGTGTGAGTCCCTCTGAGTTATGGGTTTTTTCTCACCCGTCGTCATCCCTACTTTAACTATATGCATAATATCATGCTAATTTTCAAACTTACAATGTATATTTGGCAAAAAAAAATGTCAATATACTATTTACAAAAATACTAGTTATCGATCTCCAAGATATGATTTGTTGAATCTTTTCCCGAAAATAATACAGGATCTTTTAATTTCATAATTTTACCCTAACCTTTTCTTAATTATACCCTTTTAAATAGCCCATCAACCTGCAATATATATATTCCATGCATCAACACATCCTACCATCACAAAATCCCTTCTCCATCTTCTAACACAACTTAATATATTACCGGCGTCGTCTGCAACCTACCGCGGCTTCCAACATGTCGATAACTTTGCCGATTATCTTCCTAACCATCCTCGTATTCGCTACATCTACGGTCAAAGCAACATATAACTACAATGATCAAAACAAATGTGGTGGTTGTCCTTGCAACACCCCTTGTGACACTCCAACCACTCCACCACCACCGCCACCGTCACTGCCAGCACCACCGCCAACACCGTCACCACCACCACCGTCACTGTCACCACAATCACCACCCATGGTGCCAACTCCAACACCAGGGCTAAACTGTCCTCCTCCACCACCACCGCCATCTACTAGCGGATTTAGGCTTGCTCCACCAGCCTATATTAACACAATTCCTCCACCAGGAGATATTTATCCTGTCATATCGTCAGGTGGTCACCGCAATTTCTCGGGTGTTTCGCGGATTATGGTGGCGTTTGGATTGATGGGTTTGTTGATTTGTTACTAATTATGGTAAGGATGCATTAGGGTTTTGGATAAAAAGATGGAAGATTTTATTTTTTTTATTTGTAGGGATTTTATATCTTTTTCTATTATTGTTAATTATTTTTGTCTGAAATAGGGTTATGTATTTTCTAACTCTCCATAATCTTACTGATCCTTTTTTTCTATTGTTTCAAGCTAATTAAGTATTCTTTTCCATTATGTCAATCTAAGTTTAAAGTATATCATGTTGGTTGCTCATGAGATTTGTTTCTAGCTTTTATATAAAATTTCAATGTGAAGGAGAGATTTAATTATCTCAAAAACTATATGATATGCCTGCTATTTTTTGGATCGAATCTAAATTTTGCAATCAAAATATACCAAATAATTGTTTTCTATTAAGAATCAAAATCTGTCATCATCTTTGTCTTTACAATTTTCTGTTCTATTTATATGAAATGAAAGGGCACAATCTAAAAGTTGTGTCGGTTGGTGAACCGATGTGTCCCTTGAGAATAACTGTCAAATGACAGTTATTTAACTGCCATGTAACCGCCTTTTGTCTGCGGGTTATCTAGCGGGTTTGGGATTACCCGGTTTGATGGGTTTCGGTCCAATATTTTTTGTATGATATTATAACATTTTGTTCGTTGTTCTTCTGTCAAATGCTGTGGAAACTTGACCGAGAATTTGACGTTCAATTTTTCTCTTAAAATGCATGCATATACATTGCAAGGTAGCCAGTTTCCGTAACAATGAGGTATACCTAAACAATATTGTAAGTGTTATGGTAACACGTTGGAAATGAATGTATTAACATATGTTTCTTTTTTGATATGGTGTATTGGTAACCATACTTTTTGTTAGCAAAAAGTTGCCCCGCGTCAAACACATTACCATCGGGATCCAACATCTTTCGGCAACAACCTAGTCCCTGCCGCAA
>BQNB010198836.1:0-11105 GCA_026074375.1 Tanacetum coccineum | reverse complement strand
ATTTGAAATTTGTTGTTTGCTATCCTTTGCCTAACCCTTTACCCGAGCTATTTGTAACTAGTCATGGAGGTACCATGACCATGTAATTGATGCACCAATGGCATGACACTATCTGTGGCGGTGTGATTAGTCCACGACGTTCCCTTTTGAAAGATGGTCGTTGATTATTATTAGCTTACATATGTATGTATACTCGTCATTGTACTTGTGTATATGGATATGACTTTGTTTTTCAGGGAGCGTATGGATGCATCCTAGGTACTTTGTTCCGTTCATTTCAGGTGAATGGTTGTGTGTGTGCTATACACCCCATATCATATTTGGTACATCAGGAGTTGCAAATCCTGTGTACAACTTATTATGTGACTATATGATTATATCTGTTTAGGGTCTATTCATGTATCATGTTTAGACATTTATATGAGCTCGTAGGCATTCCTTTGTTGTTCTTGATTCTTATTCATTTGATTCGTATTTCATATGATATTTGTTTAGCAGGTTCTTGTGGTTCGTTTCATTCATTCTTTGTCTTATTACCTTTTTATTATTATATATGTTCACTGAGTGTTAGCTCAGCCGCATTTTTCTTTTCCTGCAGCAGGTAATAAGCGGGAAGCTGGGATTTGAGTGTTAAGAGTAGGAAGCTTTTAGTGGACAGACCCTTGATAGATTTCCTTTGTTTGGATTTATGTTTAAGACTTATTTCATTTGAAGATCTCTTTACATTTAGACTTTGTTGGAATTTAATACTTTTGAAAGTCATTTTGTTACATGACTTAGTCTTTTTATTTAATAAAGTTTTCCGCTTGCGTTTATATGTTCTGATATGACACCATAATGTGACTCTTGGTCTCTTTATCGAAGCGAGATGTTACAATTATGGTATCAGAGCCAGGTTACGCCCTGTAGAACATAGGTTATGACCTGTGAGGATTGGGTAGACATTAGATTTCCTTTTGATATGACCGCTTCCTTCCGTATTCTTGATCTTAACTCTATATTGTCTTTGCTGTTTCATTTGTTGCTTACCCAGATGGTCGGCACATGTAGATCTACCCCTGAATATTTGGGTCCTGCTTTTGAGGCGCCGGTGCAGCGAGCAGTTAATGCATTGCTACCTAGTCTTACTACTCGGCTCACCAATGAGATCCGTTAGAATGACACTGGGGGAAGTGGTGACCAACCTCCCACCATCCACACCTGGTTGGAAAGGTTTGGTAAATAGAAGCCTCAATCTTTTAGCGCCGCAAACACTCCAGTTGATGCTGAAAACTGGATTGCTCACATTAAGAAGATATTCAAGGTTTTGGGATGTGCTGATGAATTTAAGGCTAGGTTGGCAAGTTACAAGTTGGAAGGAGATGCTCTCAATTGGTGGAAGGCTTTTAAACAAGCCAAAGGAGGTGAGACATATGTGGCTACCTTGTCATGGAAGGATTTCTATGACATCTTCTTTTTGTAGTACTTTCCCAGGTTTGAGCAACAAAAGTATGAGAGGGAGTACCACATGATTCGTTAGAGAGATGGAGAGACCAATGGTGAGTTTATGAAAAGGTTTCTCAGGTTGGCAGGTTTCGTGGGTAATAAGGCATGTAACACCCCCAAATAGGGTCGCAATGGAATAATGTGTCCGGGAGCGTTACATCATAGATTAATAGCACAAGATATGAGAACGACCTCTAAAAGAGTCGTTTGAAATACGATACATTGGATTTATTGAAATTGTTTAATACAAAGCACAATGGCTTAAATTGTTCCACATTGAAATAACAAGATTTTAGCTCATAACAAATATCCCAAGATGTAAAGGAACACCAAATCTTTTTATTGGGCATGACCCCCCAAAATATTAACTGCCCAATGTATCCTTAGTCACCCTCGTGGCATCATTGACCACTGAAGAAAACATAGCTTAAAAACGTAAACATAAAGTATGGTAAATTTTCATAGGATATATTTATTGAAAAATGTAATGTAGGACCACGCCAACAGAGGGGGGGAGGGGGGAAAAAAGGGGGGGGGGGGGGGGAAAGGACCTTATGGAACCCGCAATATTTCTCAAAATGTATCGATAATTCAACTGATTGCAAGGAAAAAAAATCATCAAAAATTAAATATAAGGCTGTATTTCCTAAAAAGCACTAAGGCTCATCACAGACGTGAATCTCTACGACTGACGTGTAAATGAATTAGCAAAAAAGTAAATGCCCAACATTGTCCACCTTGGTAATGATGTTCTATTGCTGTAGTATTTGCTCTAGTTTCATTGGCCTTTTCTGGAGCATTAGTACGGTCTCATAAAAAATAATGTAAGTGTGCCAGTAATTTTTTTAAATCTAGACTTGTGCTTGAACAATCTTTACGAGACCACGACCCGCAGTGACGATCAACCCACCATTCCTCGTTAAAATTAGTGTTAACTCAGACTACTTTCGAAATCATATCAATTACACACACATAAAATATTAGGGATAATACTAAATACATCTAACATTGTCTAAAACAGGTCCTTTTTAATACTGGAATTATCTTAAACATTAATCCGTATGTAAAGATGCCCGAAATTGCTAGTATTGCTATTATAATAAAAAATGCGAAGGTTGGCAAACTTCTATGTTCGTTTGGAAATTAAGTAGTAGGCCTAACTAGGAGTAATCAAGCTCGGTGACAGTAGAACAAGTATCGCCCTCTCCCAAACTGTAAGAAGGCACCATCACAGGGCAAAAATAATCAAAAGTTTTAAAAAAAGAGAAACGAAAAGTTGTGTCATAGATCTTACGGATAATGTGGATTATGATTTAATTATAAACCCCTTTTTGATATTATAAAAACAAAAATACAAAATAAATACACCTCGGATTTGAAAGTTTATAAAGTACTAGGGGTGGCCATATACGCCATGTGCAGGTGAATCTTCAATTTACAGCCTCTTATTACTGTTACAAGATTAGCTACTATGCTTACGCCATGTCGGTGAAGTTTAGTTTTTTGTACAAGCTTATGGTAATTTGAATGAATCATGACTAAACGTATGAGTGACTTACGTATACCATCTACTTCACTAATTGAGTGAGAGTGAATTCAAACATATCTCTTTAATTCGTGAGTTTCTTTGTCGCATTATCTAGGCTTGTGATTATTAACTTGTTTACTCTTCCACTTAAAAACGAAGTACTTTCGCTTTGATTGCTTGGGGGCAAGCAATAGCTAAGTATGAGGGGGTTTGATAACGCTCCAACTATACATAAAATATCCCTCGTAAATATGTAAATTATCTATGTAAATATATTAAATATTGCTTGTTTAGATACTTATTTATGTAAAAGTTGTTTCAGGACCAAAGATTGCAAAAAGGAGCAAAAATGCTAAAGTTATCTGTTAAATACACTAACAGGCATTAAAAGAAGGATCTAGAAGAGAATTAAAGAAGTATTAAATGAACAGAAGCCAAGTGCAGCACACTTCTAAGGATGTGTGGCGTACTTCCTAGCGGGGAGAGAGAAAATTAAATGCGAAAGCAAAACCGACGCACTTTTCTTGAAGTGCGGCGCACTTGAGGCTGCAGTAACTCCAAATCATTAATTCTTGCATTGAAGCCATGGCCTTTCACTTCCTGATGTGATCCTTGGGCTATAAATAGGAGCTGATTTTCAGAGTTTTAGAGAATCCCAAGATTACTTATCACTCATAATCATTAAAAGAAGTAGAAAGAGAAGTACAAAAGTGTTTTAAGGGAATCGTGGTTGAACACGCTCATTGTTCATCCAATTCCAGGGTTTTACTCATACAAGGAAATAGAAAGAAGATTAAAGTTCGGAGGTTTAGCTGTTGTGACAAAGTAGATTGTAATTTTCGGGTTTAAGTTGTTAAAGTTATTGGAGAATCATCCATTTTAGCTTGTAAAATTGGTATAAACCTTGTTCCTTTCTATAATAATATGTTTTCTGGATTTAACATGTTTGTTATGACTTTTATTTCGATCAATATGGAGTAGTTATCTTATGTTTGTTTGGGATCTAATGAGAGTCGTAATATGAATATGATGAATAACTTATGAACATGGTTTTCTTAATATTAAACTTAATGTTTGAATACTTGAATCACTAATTATCATTTAAACTAGGATACGCTTTGAGCTTAACTAGTTAATTGGATATTGCCTTTGGTTTATTAAACGTGTTGACTAGTAGGTAAATCTAGATAATTCAACAAATAACGTACTGATTCTATTGGATAGTTGGACAAGTGGACTACTAGAGTATAAATTGTCATTAAGCGGTAAGTGGGTAAAGTCTCTATGAGCTAGGGTTTATGATATGTGAGAAATCACATATCCTTTCTATATCAAAAATGGCCCTTAAATGATCAAAATGTGCATAAATATGCTTGTACATGTGTATTTTGTTGTTTGTGAATGTGTAGGTACGGATAGTGCAAAAATCATAAGAAAAACGGTCAAAACCGGACAAACACGAACACGAGAACGGATAGAGTGCAAAAGAGCCGGAAGTTTGCTATCAAAAGTCAACCCTTAGTCAACTCACAAAAGACAAAAACCTTCAAAATCCCTAAAGAGCCTTTAATGTTAAAACAATTTCACCATAAGTCCCTAAACCCTAACACCGTTATCTCCTTTTTATAAAGAGATAACGGTCATTAAATCCTTATAATAAACCAAAACCAATAACCCAAGCCCAAATGCACCCGACCCATTTCTTTTTATAAAAACCCAAGTCAACCCACACAAACCTGGGTTAAACTTAGTTATAAAGGAAAAAAGGCGCGGGAAATACAGTTTGTTACTGTTCATCATCTCCCCTGATTTCACCTTGTGTAAAATCAAAGGGTAAATCCCAATTGATAGCATGGCTGAAAGATTCGAGTACTATGTGCCATCTCAGCAAAGAAAACGTCACCTCAAAGGCTCTCATTGGTCAAGCCGGGACAAGGAGGACACGTGGAGTCAAGGAAACACACAAGGAAGGGAATTTTTGCACTAAATCCTTTGCTAAAGAAGCACAAGTACCCTGACACACAGATTGCCACGCTGGCAATCCGTGTGCTCACTTATTTGATCCGACAGCTTAAACAAAGGATCTAATGATTGGCATTAAAGGAAGGGGCGAGATCAAAGCTTGAAGGGGAGCATCTAACAGACTTGAGGGCCTAGAAGCTTCACTTAGCAACTATAAATACAAGCATCCTCTCACTCACAAGGAAGATCTAGAGTAGCTTTAGTGTAGACATAGTATAGCTTATTATATTAGCTTATGGTAGTTTAAACTCTTGTAATTTTTCATTTAAAGCTTTGTAATTTAGTTTTCATTAATAAAATTTGCATTTTACTTTAAAACTTGTGTTTAATCTATCTTTACTTAATCTACAATAACAAGTAAAATGGTTTAATAAAACTCAATAAGCTCTTAATAAGCTGTCATTTCAATTCATAAAGCTACACTGTCAATTAAGTTTTTAAAGCTTACATGAGCATTATTATACTCAAATCTCACAACCAAAGTACCTCAGCTTATTTTTGGAAGGGAAGCCAGTAATGGAAGGGCTTCCAGGACCCCACCAGCTTATTTTAGGATAAGCTAGAGTTTGTTGATAGCTCATTTGAGCATTTTATAAGCCTTGTTTGAGCAAAGGCAATTGTAAGTCCTCATTTTCATTCTATAACTTTAACTTGCATTTTAGCTTAATCTTGCTTATTTCCTGCTTATAGTTGTTTAAAATAGCTTATTTGTGCTTATAATTGTTGAGTAGTGCTTATTATACTTGTTTAATGCTTATTTCAGTTAATTAGATAGTATAGATCTTAGTTTTTTAAAATCTGTCATAAAATCAGTAAAAAAACCAAAAATATTAGCATAATTGAGTAGCTTATTATTCTGGCTTATTTGATTATTGAAAGTTGTTCATTAGATCTGTTTATAGCTTATCATTATTTGGTATTTGTAATTTGTACCTTAATTCTCAAATTCATAAGCTAAAAATGAGTTTAAGACATTTAAAGGGGTGTTTGGTTTAACCTGTTTATTGGGTGAAAATGGGTCAAAACCTGCTTTGTGCTTTTGAGTCAGTTTAGATTAGTTAAAAGTAGCCATAAAAGTCATTTTGTTTAAGCTCTTAAGTATTAAATCTCAAAATTAAGGTTTTAAGGATTCATTGTTAGAATCTGTTAAGTTTTGGCTTAATTTAGTAGCTTATTTGATTGAGTTTTAGCTTAATGTGATTTTGTGTTGTTTTTGTGTTCAGGCATGTGTTAAAAGAAGTTAGAAACAAAAGTCATAGCCTGCATTGGTCATTTGTGTGTTTTTGCCAAAACTGTCATAGTTTGCTAAGTTTTCAAAAAGTTTGAGATATTGCTTTTTCAAATGCTTATTGTGTTTTTTTCAGTGTTTCAAAATGCTTTTTGATTGTTGTTATGACTTCTTTGAGGTCTAAACTTAATCTGTTTGTAGCTTAAAAGTCCATAAGGATCTGTTTGTTTGCTTATTTTTAAGCTCAAAAGTGCTGTTTTGTTAATTTTCCCAAATTTTTCTAAGTGTTGAATCTGTGTGAGATGCCCTTTTTATGAAGCTTTTTAAGTGCTTATTTGGGTTTCAAAATGCTTTTTATTTGGAGCTTATTGTAGCTTTTTGGCTATTCTTTTTAGTAGTATAAGTCACTAAGTCATAAGGATCCTTTTGCTAGCTTATTTTTAAGCTAGAAAAGTCCCTATAGGCCTTTTGACTTATCAGTTTTTGGCCAAAAGGTTCAATTTGTTTATTTCAGCTTATCTTCTTACTGTTATTGCTTATTTAGGTTTAGTGTAGCTATTTAGGTTAGTATAAGCCCATTTTAGCTTATTTGGTTTTGCCATCTGCTTATTTGAGCTTATTTGCTTTCTAGTGTAAATTTCAAGTGATTTTAAGCCTTTTTAGCTTTTCTGTCTATCTAGCTTATCATTTGTGCTTATTTTTGTTCTTATGTGCTTATTAGACATAACTTATTGTCTGTTTTAGCTTATTTGTCAATTTCATTTGCTTATTCTCCTTAAAAAATGCAAACAGTTAGCTTTTTAGTGGTTTAATATAGTTTAAGCATTTCTGTCTTTAATTGCTTATGTTAGTGCTTATTTGTGGTTTATAAAAATAGTGTTTTTGTAAAAAGTGCTTATTTTCAAGTTTTCTAAAAAGTTATAAAAAAATGGGAAAAATAAAAACATTTGGGACAGTGGGAAGCCCCGGGTGAGCAAGGCTCGAACCCGGGACCTCTACCACCCTCACCAAGCGTTTTACCCCCCACACACCCAACCGTTGTGCTACAATAGCTCATCCGGTATTTCTTTGCAAAATCTATTATTTATATACGTTTTAGGCATTTAAGTATAATAAGTTGTTTTAGCTTATTTTGTAGCTTATTAGATAAGCTTTTTTCACGAGCTTATTTTTCTTAGATTCCTCATTGTTCAATCTACTTTTCATAATTTTTTCAGAATTCTTACAAATAGTTTAGTATTTTTAATCATTTAATTTTAATAAAATCGTTTTTAATTCATAAAAAAATTATAAAAAAGTCAAAAATATATAATTCTTTTTTAGAAAATTTTCTTTTATCATATAGTTTCTAGGAAAATTAGTTTTGCTTCCGTAGAGTTAAAATTGCAAAATTTCGATTTTTAAAGAACGGGATTGATTCCCGTTCACATTTTTAGCGTTTTCAAGCCCGTATCACCTTCGTTTTAGTTCTAGTTTTCTTTGCCTTAGCTTTTTAGTTAATTTAGACTTATAAAATCCAAAAAGATCATTTTAGGTTTAATTTTAATAATTTAGGGTTTTTAAGTCCCGTTTGATTTCCCGATTTACGTTTTTAGTTAAAATTTACTTTCCCATTTTAATTTCTTGAAGTGAGGTTTAATTGTCCCTTAATTTGCTCATTTTTAAGATTTTAGAAAACAAATCATCTTCGAATCAATTCAAATCATTGTCCAAATAACAAACGTGGTCTCAATTTCATAAATCTTTGAGAAAACAACCTAGATTACACTTACCGGTTAATATACGTAGTATTATATATATTTGTGAGAATTTTCCTACTACCTTTGTCCTCAAGGGTAGTTTGGTAATTTCATATCTATTATATTATTTTACGTGTATAAAACTTTACGCATCAGTTTAACAAGATCACCATTGCTTTAATCCCTAAGAAAGATTATAATCAAGTAATAAGGATGCTTTATGCGGATTCTTTAATTGTGACATAATTAATGTTTCTAGGTCTTAGGAAGAAGTCTCGCCTAAGTCTTAAGAATGATATGCCACCTCGCGAGAAGAAATCATTGCACTTAATAAACAAACTAACGTTCTAATCAGATTAATAATGGTTAATACAGTTTTCTATCATCAGGCTCGATCGGTCTTTGATCTTCTGTTAATTAGCTTGTGTGGGTAAAAGTGTATTGAATTGATTGTAGTCACCAACCAAACTCATGCCAGTCTCTTAGGCTGAAACCCCCATTTTACCCGTTAGAATTAAGATTAAGACTGACATAGGTTTAGAATAGACTAGAACTAACTTAGATTAGATAAACTAAAATATAAATAAATTGAGAGATTTAACCCCGCTTCAAGTGTTCGACACCCTACTTACTACGAAACTACCACCGATCGGGTACACTACCCGTTAAAGTGTTGTTTTTGGTTAAGTCGGCAAAATATAAATTTAAAACTTGAATCTTAAAAATAAACACCACACAACGACACATCTAGTTTTTGATCGATGCGATGGCTCGCGACCTTTCTTGATTCTATACATGGACTACCACTAGCCTCGCACGGATGATGGACAGGGCAGGTGTGTCATACACGAGCTATTCTCAGACACCGAGAGAGTATTAGAGGCGCGTGAGACGCAGGACTGGCGAGGCCAGCACCTCCATAGCTTAGCAGGACCCACATCAGCCAGACCCATGATCCCTCCTATACTTATCTTGTTTATATCTATCTATACATTTATTATTATTCATATCGTGATGTATGTAACTGTTAAACAGGTTCTCATATTTTTGCATATATATCATGGTATGACATTTTGATTTGTTTGTGTATGATAGAATAAGGCATGACAGTAAGTTCAACACCATAGTTCATGAATATATAATGGAACCAAGCAGGATATTCACACCAAAACGCAAGAATGGAAAAGAGAGAGATGATTTCAAATATAGAGAAGCTGAAGAAAAGTCTAACTTAAAGACTTCGCTGTAAACAAAAGTACTTCCCGGGAGACAACCCGGAACGTTATTTAATTTTTTCGAGTCTGTCTTCCCAGACATCAATACGGTGTATCCGCTCTATACCATACGTCGTATTGATTGTCTGGACGTTATTAGTCTTTACTTTTTATGCACTTTAAAAACATTATTGTCAGTTCTGGCAATACGGCGTATTCATGCTTATGATACGGCATATTCACCAAAACTGACTTGTATTTAGTTTGTTTAGTTTAGTTTAAATTAACCATAGACATGAATGCACACGTTTTTTCTATATTTCATACAGGACCTTGAAAGCAAAGAAATATCGACGAATATTGGTGGAGAATTTATAAATCTGAAAGATCTTGAAGTGTTGGAGTCTTGAAACTTCAAGGCGGCTGTTCAACACAATCTTGCTAATAAACTCAACTTGGAGAATCTACCGAGCAAATATCAAGGGAGTTTCTCATTTTAATTCTTTTTAATTCCCGTATTTAATGTTTTATCTATACAACGAGGACGTTGTATAATTCAAGTGGGGGGATGAAATTAGAATGTTTACTTGTCCTAATTTTCACACTAAAATGCTTAAATTTAAAAAAAATTCAAGCATACTTTTGTGAAATTACTTGATACATAACCCGCACACAATAACCCTTGTTAGATATTGTGAGGATTTAACCTTATCCATTTCTAAATGTTTACCCAAATTCCACAAAATATGAGTGTGCCGGTGATGTAGTAGACTTTAGAACTTGGCTTGGTATATCTATTCGAGACCGCAGTGATAAGTACTATGGATTTAGATGGAGTAACTTGTTTAAATTGGTAAATTTTAGGATTACACCCAAATCGCCTTTACATGTTGCTTATTAACTAACTACACTGGTTAGTTAACCCCCGTATAAACCCTTTGTTTACTCTCACTTTAAGAGTAAGACACCCTTAGAACAACCCGGAGAGCCAATCCTTTAGGAACTACACCAATTATTTGTTCCGTTACACGTTTACACCTTAGCCTACCCTGTTAGATTAAGTTTATTTTACAGTTGCTTCATTCGGTCTTTCTTCAAACACAAATCCCTTACGAATAATCTCTTGATAGAACTCATGAGCTCGAACTCTAGTCCAATAGAGATCTCTCTCAACTAGTTCATTCTGCATACGAAGGAATGTGTTTCTCAACTACGCTTCTTCAAGTTCCTTCTTCAATTTCGTACACTCAGCTTTCTCTTTAACATTACCGAGCTTCTCAACCAACCTTTCCATTGCAGCCGTTCCTTGATCCACACTAGAACGCACTTCATTATCCAAGTCCAAAATTAACTTGCCATAAAACTTATCCTTTACCTTACTTTTCTTCTCGACCAATGCATACGCCATCTCGCGAACACACAGCCGTCTTGAAAAATTAACCATTCGACCAAAAAGAGAGTCAATGTCCTGTCTCATGAAGCCAGGTAGTAATCTATCACCATCCTCTCGAGTAATAGCGGCAGTAGACGATTCGCCTACCTCATAGACACTAACAGGAATAGTCTCATCCTCATGCTCAATCAGATTCTCAACCTCAATCTCATTATCAGGTTCAAACTCAAAAGCAGGCGACGAAGGATTAAGGGAATCCGTCTCTTCATAAGGACATGTCAACTCAGGCTCATTTTCATCTTCCTCAATGTCGACATCCATATCATCTTCTTCTTCTTGAGGATCTTCTTCTTCCTCCTCATATTCTTCTTCTTCCAGGTCCTCGTCTTTATCTTCTAAGACAAGCTCGGGAACAACAGGAACATCGTTGTGTTGATTCGGCTCAACAACGAGCACCTCATCATCATGATTCACGTTTGCCATGATAATCTAGAAA
>BQNB010198834.1:0-11105 GCA_026074375.1 Tanacetum coccineum | reverse complement strand
AAGGAGAAGATACATCCTTGAGTCTTTGCCTTTCTTGTTCTTGAAAGCTTGACATGGGGCATCTTTCTTGAATTTTTTTTTAAGTTAGGCTATGCCGGGAAGACATATGTCATAACCGCAGAGAATATCAGCGCTTTAAATTATAGCTTTTTGGGGTGCATTTCTTCAGACACATGGGGGAAGTGATATCTTGAGAACTTTTGTATGCCTTATTTGAATTTCCAGGGGGAAGTGTTGTGTGAAGAATTATTCAAGCGTGAGAAGATACGTTGTTGGTTCAGTTAATGCTTACCCCAAACGATCAATCACTAAGCTTATTCTTAAAGGAGCAGTAATATTCGATGTGGTATCCTACCAATTCCGCTGTGTGCTTAATTATTCTAAGCTTGTAAGTAAGCTTTGAAACTGCTCAAGAGAGGATTGCTAGTTTAAGGGGAAGTTTTGAAAGCTTCTAAATCATGTATATGAGGCACGAATTAGGGGGAAGCTAATTCAGAAGCTTCTCCTTAAACGGAAGTGTATGGGTTACTTAGTTCGTGCCTAACTACAGTATTTCTTCTATAAATTACTACAAAGATGAGTCATGTTTGGAGTGCAGACCTGAAGTCAAACACCACAGAAGACGTCATCAGCATATGAAGCTTCATGGAAGTTCTTGTTCTTAATCATTATGTACTTGTTAGGAAATTATTATAAGTAATTCTGTATATCGTCCCGTGGGGGAAGATTGTTGGAAATTCACTTTTACGTGACGACATTACAGAATTACCATAGTTTATTATAGTCACATACGCGAGGACTAGAATAGGCAACTATGTATAGTTTAGAGGCGTATGGGCTATATATACCCCTCTATGGCTTCCATAGAGGAGTTGAGTCATTTGGCATTGTTGAGTCATTTTATATCCTTCATCCATTTTCCATCAAATATCACAATTCCATCTTCCATCTCTCTACTTTCTCTCACTAAAATGGCTATCATGCGGTTTGACTCACCAAGACCACCGGATCATAGTTTTAGTGAATCTTTCAAATATGTTAACGAGAATAAAAAAAACGCGACTAAAAATCTAAATTATTAAAATTTAACCCTAATACTATTTTTTTATTTTTTATAAATCCTAAATGACTAAAAATAATTTTAGAAAAAAAGAATTATATTTTTTTGATTTTTATTTAATTTATTATGAATTAAAAACACTTTTAATCTAAATTAAACATTAAAAATATTAAATTAATCATAAAAATCTAGAAAAATTACTGAAAATATTTAAGACTAAAACTAATTTAGAAAAAATAAAACTAGCAAATAAGCCCTACGGATAAGCTGTAAAAATAAGCTAATAAGCTTTATAAGCAAAACTGTAAAACTAGTATAAATAATTAATGGTGTAGGGGTCTTATGAAAAAAACCCCAGGGCGCAGTGGTAAGTGTGTTGTATGTGTGAATGAGAGGTCACAGGTTCGAGTCATGTGGCCTTTCTTTTTGGAAAAACATTTTTTTTGTTTTCTTTTTGTTGGAAACACAAAAAGTGTCGGTCACTTCCAAGTTGTAATAGTCTTAGCTCGTAGTTAGTGTAATGATTAGATTAGTAATCTAGTCCGGCCCAAGACCCATGGGAAGCCCATCATAGCCCATGGGCCGGCCATCCATGTACTATATAAACCCTCTCCTAGCCTTGGAGAGGGGTTGGTTGTTCCATTTTTCCATATTCCATCTTTATACAATTCATCCATTTTCCATCCAATCTCTCTCTAACATCACAACCCACATCTCACTCTTGTTCTTGGTTTGATCATAAGATTATTAGAATTCTTCAATTGGTATCAAGAGCCATGAAGTGGTGTGTTTAGTTTTTGTGTTTGATTTGTGTTCAAAAACCTTTACAAAGAGCAAAATAGTGATTCAAATTTTTTGGCTTAAAAACCTTAAAGTTTTCATTTTTATTGTTCCTATAGGGTTAGTAACACTAGTTGTACAAGAATTTTTTGCTAAAAACCATTAAAAATCGTGTTTTTTTGAGTTTTGAAAATTTGAGTTTCGTAGTAGTTGGAACCGAACAAGATACTTTGTGTTGGAACCGAACGAGAAGAACCGAAGTAGATAACCGAACTAGCAGAACCGAACGAGAACTAGCATATTCTAGTTTGAATTTAAGTTTCGAGACGAGCATTACTCAAGTTGCGAACCGAACGAGTTCTTTCCTAGTGACAACCGAACGAGTTTCTTTTATAAGTGAAACCCGAACGAGTTCTTTACTAGTGACACAACGAACAAAGATGGTGTATCCGAACGAGTAGGACCGAAACTAGGGGTACTTAGACAATCGAATACTAGTGATATCGAACTAGTAGGGATACCGAACTAGTGAACCAAACTTAAGCTTAAACTTTTAACAACTGTTTTTTTAATTATTACGGTTATTTTTTGACTGTAAAATCCCGTTGAAAACAAATACACTTGTTTTCCTGGTTTTGTCGAGAATTGTTGTAAAATCCCGTTGTAGTTTTATTTCCAAGACTCAAAAATCACATACCAAACACAATTTCTTTCTACCATCCGATCGATCAATCTGTAATCTTTTTGATACCCAATGTACGACTCTTGTTGTTAAGTCACTTCTTTCTGGTGGAGACAACAAACCAACGCATGCTTGAAAAAACACTTGTATGTCATGGAAAAGCAGATGGAACTTTATAATGATGAATAGACCACATGGAAGAATGATTCTTGCCTTGTTGAAAAAGGACCACTTCGTTGGCCCTTCAATCACTGAGGTGGAGTATAAAGGCTTAAGGAATATGTTGAACTTACTCCAGCTGAAGCATCATTTCAGCAGACTTGCGACATCAAAGCTATAAACATCATTCTCCAAGGCCTACCAACTGAATCTATGATCTTGTGACGTCACATCGTGTGGCAAAGATCTTTGGGAGAAGATTAAAATGCTAATGCAAGGACTCATTAACAACATGAACGTGAGTGCAAGCTGTATGATGAATTCGATAAGTTCAATTACAAGAAAGGAGAGACGCTACATGAGTACTACTTGAGGTTCACTCTGTTACTCAATGATATGAACATTTACAAGATGTCATTGGAACAGTTTCAAGTTAACACCAAGTTCTTAAACACTCTTCCTGATGAATGGAGGCAAATTTGTTATGATGTTAATATTGGTATGGACTTGCACACTACCAATGTTGATCAGCTTCATGACTTACCTGCAACTACTTGTAAGGAAATGCAAATGAAGTTCGTTTGATGCCATGAAGGCAACCCCGATCTTTGCTTTAGTTGCATCATAACCAATGAACTCAGCAAGCTTATCAATTATATACACACTCACCCACAGTCTCTATCTCAACTTCACATTTCACCATATCAGTCTTCACAGTTTGTTACACCTTATCAAACTCAATAATTCTACACCATTCATCAAAACCCTCTTTCAATTACTTATCCATCAAATGAGTCCCACTCTACCTTTCACCACAACGTTTATTCTCCACAACCATCAATCCCACAATTGGGAAATTTGCTCCCCACAGCCTATCAACGCAGCAACAAACCTAAATTTTCCCTCCCAGTCTCCAGTTCTAGTTGTTCCAGTGTTCAGAAAGGGATGATCCAATTGATGCAATTAATCATATGATGTCATTCGTGCTTAATGCTGTTGTCACATCCCGGTATCATTACTACAACAATCAGCTAAGGACTTCGTCTAACCCTCGTCAACTAGCTACCATCTATGATGGAATAGTAACTGTGCAAACACCTGTTCAGGGATGAGACAAAAACTACTTATGCTGGCTGGAAACAACAAGAAAATACACACCTGGTGAAGTGGAAGCAACACGGGGGAAAACAACGGACTGTTATTTGTAACAAATTGCAAAAGGAGAGGGTCATATTGCCTAGCAGTGTGACTAAGCCCAAGCGGGAAAAAGGGATGAAACATGGTTCATCCGATTTAAAGTGTTGATTGGTTAAAGTCTCAAGCAGGTGAGTCAAGCTTTAACAGAGTAAATAAATAGCATTTTTACGGCCAGTTTCCAGGAACTTCCGACATTCAAACTATCAGACAGTTCATATCACCCTGTGTGAGGAGGTAGTGTATCAAGCCGATGATCTGGATGCCTATGACTCTGATTGTGATGAATCACCGTCAGACCAAGATTGCTCTGTATGGCGATATCTGTCCAGGAATGGCTCAGATGCATCACGTGAGGTACCAAATCCAGATAAATCTGAAGGCCCCCCCCCCCCCCCCCCCCCCTACACGGGCACAACAAATTTGATAGAAAAAGTCCCAAGGAGGGGGGTGGAGGTTGTGACGTAGGGATATCAAAGGGGACAAGGGGACAAGAACGTAATCTGGCGAAAACAAGGGCATAAATTAAATTTAACATTTAACAAACATTTCCACACCCATCTAACCTTCAAACTCAACCCCCACACCCCACACCAACCCCCCCACCACCCCACCCCCCCCCCCCCCCCACCCCCCCCCCCCCCCCCCCCCCCCCCCCCCCCCCCCCCCCCCCCTCCCCCCTACCCCCCAACCCCCCCACCTATAATTTATTTAATCAAAAGTGACAGTTAATGACGTCTTCTGAATAGTCTAATGATGGAGTCAGTCAGAAACTGAAGAATAACTAGTTGATAGCAATATCATTCTTATTCTCAGTACCTGGAGAAGCACAAAGGAAATGTCCGAATTCTAACTCTTCTGCTCAACAAGATGTCATGATATTATCTATGTTTGAACAATTAACTACCCAAGTGAGGCACTGCACCAATGTTAATCTGGAATATAAAAGTGTCAATCAAGCTTTGACTACCAAACTTGACAGATATAAAGAAAGGTTAAAGATTGAAAGAAATGCAAACTGCTTGAAAACAGTTTTTCAGGATCAAAATGAACAAGTATGCCGAGATTGTAGTCTTTAGCTAAATCTTTGATCAAGTGCAAGTACCCCACACCTCCCCCCCAAATACTCCCATTCACCCAAAAAAATGTTTCTTTAATGAAAACGGTTTCTGATACAAAAATGATTTAATAATGGGAGAAAACAGAAATATTGACTAGAGAAATTGCTTTAGAAAAGGAAATTAAGCAACCTTGAAACATCCATTTTCAAAAGAGGTCATCTGCGCACAACTGTTCATATGATGACTAAATCTAAAATTTGTTCATGATCATTCCACGATACAGGCTATCGGTTTTGAAAAACCTTCTATCTGACAGAAAGCTCGGGAGTCAAAGCCAACGTGTATGACGGGAATACTCGGTATGTTGCTTAATTAACATACATTTTCCATTAAAACGAACTAAAAGACTAAACGTACCAAAAATACATTGTATTTGTCTGATCATGCGACTAGTCTCGTGTCAGTCTAGAGCGACTGATCCGTATGTTCACAGGTGAAAAATCGATGTAGATCTCTCGCCATATTGTGACAAAAGTGAGGTCATATCTCTCATAAATACCAACGATATACAAAAAATCCTACTTCATCGCACACGTGACCTCGCTCAATCTCCTACCTGCACAAATCTAGCCTCTACACACACCATCAATGAGTGACACAAAGACTCCCACACCCAACGTGTGCACTGATCCGTACTTACGAATACCCACTTCTCCACGGCGACCTCCAAACACTCCCCCTACCAAGCAAGCCTAACGACCCGCGCCCGACCACCCCTCGTGTTACACAATATCACAAGACCCAAGCCTTAAGATGTGTTACAAAAAGACAAGGGCTAAAATCGAAAATTGAGGGTGAAGTATAACTTTAGGGGCCATTTTTTCCAAACCCCTAAAGTTATGTCACAAAAGGGAGAAAATTACAACAAAGTTATAAGAAAGGAGGGGCCAAAGCTGCCAACTTGCCCAAACTCCATTCTTCCCGCCTAAAACAAAACCCAGGTGCAAAGTAGGGATGTCGTCCCATGCTTCTACCCTGAAAAACCACTCAACACCCTAGAAAAATCATTTCAACCACTCCTCTATCAACCCCCCAGCTGTATAAGTGCCAAGTTGGCAATCCCTCACCATTCTCAAGTATTTTCGATGGCTATGATTGACTCCAAAGAAGCACAAAAGAAATTGAAGGCTGGGATTTGTTTTAAAATCTCCTCACACAACAAGCACACTTTGTTTTGTCTCTAAAAAGAAACACAGAAGAAATAAGTCTAAGGGAAGAAGACTTCGGCTATAAATAGAGCCTTTTGTAAGCCTTTGAGGCAACTAGTTAATCTTAGAATTTCTTAGTTTAATTTTCAGTTTTTAAAGTCATTTACAGCTTTTACTTTCAGCTTTGTAACACTTTCAAGTTTTAATGCAAATTCGAGTTTTTAAGTCAATTTACAATTCCAAGTTTTAAGTTTCCTGATTGTTGTTTGGTGTTCAAAAGCTCAACACAGCTTGTTTACAAGCTGTTTTAACTAAGTGAACCTAAAAAGTTAAGTAGTTAAGAGATAATAACAAAAATCACTCTCAAATACACCACAGCTTATTTTATGGATGATAAGCCAGAACTGGATGGGCTTATGGACACCACTAGCTTGTTTTATGCAAGCTAGAGCTTGTAGATTATTGGTTTAAGCCCTGTTTTGAGCAAGGGTGTTGTAAGTTTCTCTTTCTCTTGTTTTCTTAGTTACTGCAGAACTGATTATAGTGCTTAATTGTTACTTACATTTGCTTATTTATGCTTTATCATGATGTTTAGTGCCTGTTTTGCTTAGTTGTCAGTTTAGAAATAGTTTGTGTCTCTTTCTTAGTTAGTACTGTTAGTTCATTTGATAAAACTGTTAGTTAAGAGTTAATACTGTTAGAAAAATTTAAGTGCTTATTTCTTATTATAAGTGTCCTTATTTGTTCTTTGATAATCTGTTTTTAATAAATTAAATCAAATCACTTAATATAAAAGACAAATGATTTGAAAACCTTTAAGGGATATTTTTTTCAAACTAGCAGTAACTAACCCAAGTTATACTGCTAGTTCTCTTTTGTGATTTTTCACTAGCAGTACTAACTTAAAGCTAGCATTACTAACTCTAATTAGGTAACAGGTAGTACGGGGTTCATTTTACTATCAGCTTTATGGGTTTCCATTTTTCTTTTACTAGTATCATTACATATCAAAAAACCAAAAAAAAAAAACATGGTCCATAAAAGAAAAATAAAATTCACAAATTGGTAAAAATACCAAATAATAATATTCTCAGTGAGGTATTAACATAATAACTTCGTGAAACTTGTTGTTCCCATCTCGAACAAAAGATTCAAAAACTTTGTCATTTGTGTCCTCTTACTACGTACGCTCACCTTGAAAAGTTAAACATGCTATAAAGTGGTATAAGGAGGGTGTTTCGAGGAACTACGACCCAAAAGGAAAATAGCTTCGCGCTATTCTACTCCTCGCTCACCAGTGCGTTGTATCTTTTTGAGAGTTTACCGTGAAGTAAGTAGATTATTGGTTGAAGTTGTCCTTATCTCATTGACCGTTAAAATCAATTGTGAATAAATCAGTAAACAAAATCAAAAAAAATCAGTGTACATTATCTTTTTAAATTTTCTATTTTGTGCATGTCGCTCTCGTTCTCAGCCCGTAAACTCGACAACAACAAGTGCGACAAACTTCTTTGAATCACCAAATCTTGAGAAAACCAAATCCTCCCCATAGTAACGATGGAAAGATAATTTGTACTATGCTCAATAGCACGAAGCACCCACCGAGGTACGAGGATGCAATCATTGGTTCCCGAGATCAACGCAACAATTTTGAGATCGAAGAAGCATGGTCTGCTGTAACCTGTTTCAAAACAAACAATTTTTTGGACACGATAAAGAAGACCGACAAGCTCACATCCAAAATTTCATCAAGAATCACTTCTACGATGAAAGGTTTCCGAACGTCCCTGATTACGTCGTTAAGTCTTATGCTTTTCCCATTTCCACGAGGTGGGCAACCCGATTTGGCTAGACAAAGAACCCCCTCAATCGATTCCCTACATGGGATGATCTAGTGTCGAAATTACATTAACCAATCGTTCCCCCTTCTAAAACGACAATTACTTAGAAATAAATCACAGATTACAGCAAAGATTTGACGAAATTCCGTTTTATGAAGCATGGGACCGATTCAATGATCTCTTAGGCATGCCCGCATCATGGGTTTTTCAGAATTGCATCAACTCGATACATTCTATAATGCCTTGAACACAAATGATCAAGATTCATTGAATTCCGCCGCGGGTGGTAACTTTTTGGATAAAATGCCCCGAGAATGTCTAAAAATCATCGAGAGCAAATCCAAAGTTCGCAATTCACGAAGCAAACCCGTTGTTGCTAAAGTGAGTGCAAGCACTTCCACCTCCGGAATCTCTCCCGATGTCTTCGAACTCAAAGATATGTCAAAGCATTGCCTTCTTGATAAGAAGAATCATCACAACTCCCGCTCACCAAACTCCCCGCCCCGGTACAACGGTCGAGCAAAGTTGTGTAACTTGCGGGGGGGTCATGTCTACCAAAATTGTCCGGCCACCGACGCAACATCCATCGAGACAATATCTCAAGAATACGTTCACAAGCCTCCGCAGTTAACTACAACCCAAGGGATGCCAGTTACCGACCTCAGATGTCGCAAGACAATTCGACCATCCTGGGTTTTTCCTCCTATGCAAAACCATCAAAACAACCAAAATCGGGGGATCAATTTCAACCAAAATCGGGGGAACAATTTTAACCAAAATCGGGGTAATAATTTCAATCAAGGACAAGTTTACCAACCCCAGATTAATCAACCCCCGACTTTCCAAGCTCCAGTTCCACCAGCACCAGGTGTGTCTAAGCCCGATTTTGATAACTACGTCAAAGCTAATGACGCGGTTATGCAAAATATGCAAAATCAAATGCGAAATATAAACAACTTGATCACCAAATTCCCCTAAATAGTAATACCGCTTCTACTTCGGAGTTCGTTCTCTTCCAGCACACCATTGCTAACCCAAAAGGTGATGTGAAAGCAATCACTACCCGAAGCGGTGTTTCCTATAATGGACCTCAAATTTCTTCTCCTCCTAAAGAGAAGGAAAATGAACCCGAGGTGACAAAGGATACGGTGCAACCAAGCACCGAAAACATCCAACCTCCGGTGGTCCAAACTGATGACCAAATTGGTGAGACCGTTGTTACTTCAAAGACTAAAAAAGACCAACCTCGCTTATCCTTCAAGGGCCAACAAAGAAAAGCTCCGTGAAAAAGACGATCTTCTAGCTTCAAAATTTATAGAGATTTTTTGGAATCTCCATTTTGAGCTAAGTTTCGCGGACGCTCTCCTATAAGCCTAAATTGCACCAATGTTTAGAAGCTCTCAATGACAAGGATAGATGATTGAGTTGACAAAGACACCGGTAAATTGATATTGCTCGCGTTATCCTAAAAAAGTTTTCCGAGAACTTGGAGACCTGCAGATCCTAATACCATGGATTTTCCGGAGATTGAATGAATGCTTAGCCTGACGATCTCGTGCAAGCATCAACTAATGCCTCTCTCATTGAAAGAACTAAGTCTCCAGCTTTGACCAAAACCCAATGAACTTAACTTGCCGACCGAACAGTTCTACTCCCACCGCATCGCTGAGGATGTTTTCATAAAGTTGTGAACGTTCATCTTCTGCCGATTTTGTGGTCCGTTGATTACGTTGCCGATCCCTCGTTCCCCCTAAATCTTAGGAAGCCCTTTACTTGAGGACGGCACGTCCTTGATCAATGTTCACGGTGAACACTGACCCATAGGCACGATGCCATCCGTGACCATCAAAGTTGGTGATACTAAGACTTTTCTCCTCCATATCATTGTATCGTTACCGGAGTCGATTTATTGACATTGCTGTAGTGAGATATGTTCAAGAAGTACTTGAAATTTCTGAAAGTGGCAATCCCACTTCTACTTCGGACCTTATGATCGATTCTCGCTCTCCATCTTTCACTCCCTTCAGAGGAAGTGATTTTCTAATGGAAGAGATCGATGAATTTCTTGAACATGATGATTCAATACCACCAGTTTGACACATCTATGATTTGAGGAAGATACTGTTTACCTTGAGGAATTGTTAAGTGTAATAAATAGTGACCCAAATCTCCCACCGTCACCAGTTTGTGAAATTAATGTGCCTGAAAAGGTTAAATCTTCATGTGAAGATCCTCCCGAACTTGAACTCAAAGACTTACATCCCACCTGAGTATGCATTTTGGAAGGTATGACAAATTACCCTTCATAATCGCTAAAAACCGGAAAGAAGGATAAACCCTTTGTGGTCAAGGTTCTTAAGTCACACAAACATGCCATAGAGTGAGAAGATTTCTGAATAAGGGATAGATCCATATTTTGCACCCTAAGAATTTTTGATGGAGAAAAAGCCAAGACCCGTAGTATTTTCAAACATCAAGAAGAGTTTAACACCCAAAATCCATAGGTTATTAGCAAGAAGTTACAACTTCTTGATCCCGGTTAATTTACCCTATCGCTGACAGCCCCTGGTGATCCCGGTCATTGTGTCCCTAAGAAGGGAGGCATAACCGTGGTAAAAAATGAAGAAAATGAGTTAATACCCACTAGGTTGGTTACGGGATGGTGAGTTTGCATCGACTACCGAAAACTCAATGATGCAACTCGTAAAGACCATTTCCCGTTACCATTTATGGATCAGATGCATGAAAGATTAGCTAGAAATGAGTACTATTACTTTTTGGACGGATTCTTCAGCTATTTTCAGTTCTCGATTGACCCACTTGATCAAGAAAAGACTACCTTCACCTGCCCTTACAAGACATTTGCCTATCGTCGCATGCCTTTTGGGTTATGCAATGCACCGGGCACGTTCTAGAGGTGTATGGTTGCAATCTTTCACGATATGATTGAGAAAACCATGGAAGTCTTCATGGATGATTTCTTGGTTTTTGGGGATTCTTTCTCCTCTTGCCTTTCCCATTTAGAAAAAATGCTCCAAAGGTGTGAAGACACCAATCTTGTGCTAAATTGGGAAAAGTGCCACTTTATGGTTAAGGAAGGCATAGTCCTTGGCCACAAGA
>BQNB010198833.1:0-11105 GCA_026074375.1 Tanacetum coccineum | reverse complement strand
TCTAGATGTTGCTGGTGTTAAAGATCGATCAAAAATGGTTGTTTTAGAAGATCCACTTAGTCAAGAGAAAAGGTTTATCGAGATGAGAAAGAATGAGAAAATGGAAAAAGCTGTGAAGTTGATCTCGGATATTAGCTTTGAGGTTGATCGGCTCGCGGGTCAGGTGAAGTTGCCCAATTTTCAATTTGATTGTTAGTTATTACCATTATTGAGAACTAGTTGGATACCCGCGCATAGCGGCGACGATAAAAATTGCTAACCCAACTCGCTCCGCAATTCCCTACCCGCTTAGAGAATTCGTTTGTTTGAGTTTCCGTAGCTTTCCCGCAACATCATATTAACATCATTCTCGCTTGTATAAAGACTCACACACTCTCTTACCCATCAAACATTGTCTCCAAAAGTATATATTACGTATCAAATTTGTATTCAAATTAAAGTTAAAGTTGTTAAAAAATTCAAAATAAACCAACTAAAAATGTAAAAAACTAAAAATTTATAAAAATATATCAAAATGGATGTTGAATTAAAGATCACGAACTTTTAGAAAATACGGTGAAATTAAATCATAAAAAAAATAAATAGAAAAAAAGATATGTCAAATTAAAAATAAAAGTGATTTTTTAATTAAAAAGTGACACATGTTACTTTATGTGATTTTCTAAAATAAGATGGATGGTGAAGATTGCACATCCTTATCTTAATTTTTAATGGAATCGTAAATGCTTTATATAATAGTGTAGATTAAGACTAAGATCTTAATGGTGAAATTGGATTTTAGGTGTCTGCGTTCGAATCTGTTATTTCGAAAGGAGGAAAATTGGCGGAAAAGACTTTGTTGAATGTGATCGAGTTATTGATGAATCAACTGCTTAAACTAGATGGAATTATGGTTGATGGTGATGTAAAGTTGCAAAGGAAAATTCAGGTAACCTTCTTATAAATTCTTGATTAGAAACTATGTTTTCCGCTCTGGTTTATAAGTAATGATTGTGTTGAGTGTTATATGGAATTAATGGTGGCCAGAATGACCTTCGGTCTGTTTTGACTTGATGACCCGAAAGGGAATGAGTATTTGGCATAGGAGTGGCTTTAGGTAATATATGAATGGCTCCATGAGCTGCATATTCTTTAATCTCGTTAGCCTTTAATAAGGAAACATCATGTCCCAAAGTAGAAATTTGAAGGGCATAACTATTTGTTGTAGGCTGAGGGCAGAGGCGTATTAGGCAATATTTCTAGCTAAGGTTCCATGAGTTTGTAACTTTGTATACTGCTACACTTTAGCCGCGTCAATAGAAAAGATCCTCTTCTTGCTTGCAAACATTGTAAATCGCTGGTGCTGTGTGATTGTTTTTCTTCTCTACTTTGTTTTGTAATGCAAGGATTGATTAACTTTGCAGGTGAACAGGATTCAACAGTACGTTGAAATTATGGACGCTTTGAAGCTTCAAAACTCAACCCCAAGCAGCAATGTTGATACCAATCAGACTCATCGTGGCACACAGCCTCAATCAAAGCGGACAGTGGTGGCTCACAAACGTCAACCATCATCAAATGACGTTGCATCATCCGAATGGGAAATTTTTGATTCTTTGGCTGCACCACCTTCATCAACAACCACCACCAACACAACGCATCCTATGTTTAATTGGGATTTGATCTAAATAGCTGCCAAGAACTTCATATGTGTGAAATGTGAAATGCATGTCTTTTGGATACTTCCCAAGTTGGCTTTGCCATTTAATGTTCATTCTTTATGTACCTAGAGTTCTTTGTTGCAATTTGCTATCTTGATTTATACATACATGGTAAGGACTCAAGCTGTAAGTTTCGTTTTTTTTTCTTCACTCCCCTTTGAAATATGGCATACTAATTTAGATCACGAAATGAGGGATACAAGACATAATCCACTTAAAGGTCTTCAGTTCATCTGGAAGCGTTATCCCTTGTCCCTGTCCTCAATTAGCGGTAAAACTGTTTACATTCTACCTTCTTCATACCTTTACCTTCTTCATACCCCGCTATGGTATGGTATGGTTGTACTTAAGTCTTGGTTCAAACTACAAGAATGTAATGACAGCTTAACCAATCACAATACCAACGGTCAACATGATCGACATTTTTTAAGGGCGAGCCTATATTAGCCATTGTATATGAGCATCTTCTAATAACTTGGCCATTATCCAATCGCTATTCCAGTTAAAATCATATGATAAATGAAACTTTAGAGCATATTTATCTCAACTCGGATTCTCTAGATTCCAGCTGATCACAAATGACTCCTTGTACGGTTGTACCAGTGCACGCGGAAACTCATGAGCCAATTTTGATATTGTTATATGGAATTAAGTTATCTCATTGTACTTCATCATCGCAAAATAAGAAATGGAGACAGATATTTCTTCTATGAATGTCTCTTTTTTATGGAGTGACATTATAATTAAAAAACCTCAACTCGCCAAATTAGCGACTAGAAGACGCATTTCTCGTTATTTCTCATCCTTTAGTATTAGGGAATATTGATTTTTTTTAAGACGTTAAATTTGCATATCATCAAAATATGATTTACATAAAGCCATAAAGGTGGAAGTGCCGCTTCCTTGCAAAACTAACTTTTTAAACATGTCTTTCAAAATCTTTTTAGTGGCTAACAATTGTAATTATGGGCTAGACTGATGTAAAATGGGCTTGCGGCTACAAAGTTATATTTGGATGGCTCAATATCTTAAAACCAGAGACCAAAGGAATTAATTGAGTGTTTGTTTCGTCTTATATGTGGGCTTATGAGCTTATTTGATTTCGGCTTTAAATAACATAAGCCCTAAATTTCCGGCTTATTTTGAGACTTGTTATATGCAGTAAGTTTATTATGATTTAATAAACTTATATAAGCTCATAAGTCTCAATATAAGCCACAAAATTAGGGCTTATGTTATACTCCCTATGTCTCAATTTATTTGTCCCTTTTTGACTTTTTGAGTCTTTATTAATCAATTTTGACCTTAAATAATTTTGTTTGTGTTATATAATACTTGATGAAAATTATACCAATGGAATATACATTTAAAACTCAATCCATTCATATATTTTTCATTAAATACTAAATAACACAAACAAAAATATTTAAAGTCAAAGTTGATAAATAAAAACCCAGAAAGTCAAACAGGGACAAATAAATTAAGACAGAGAGAGTATAAGCCAAAATCAAATAAGCTCATAAGCCCAAATATAAGCCGAAACAAACACCCCCCTAATTCTCAGTTACAGATTTTAAAACCAGATTGGCTACTTTCCTTTGGTCACATTTTCAGTTGCCAAAGATATCAACCCGATTCTACCTTCCCTGTATAAGTGTATATACTTACACATATATTAGTTAAAGATTTAAGTTCACATACCAAACTTTATCAACATATAAGAATCAATTTTCACTCTTCATCTCTATTTTGATATAATAGATAAGATTAAACCCAATATTTTAACAAACTCATTTTCATCCTTTTTTTTCAAATATTAATATCTTTTAAAACGTTAATCGTTAAGCGAAAAAATATATATCATCACGACGAACATTTAATTATCTTTCTATACATGGGCATTTTGATATATTTTCGACAATTTTTTCCCCTTTTTCACGTTTTTTACAGGTTTTTCGTTTTTTTTTACGTATTTTTGTCTTTTTACTTCGTTGTTGAAACTTGCATGAGAAATCGCATGTGATTAAACGCTAATTTAAATATTCTAATAAAACCACACGTGATTTTTTCAACACGTGGTCTCAATCACATGTGATTTCTTACCAATTGTGATTTTTTCACTTCTGATTCTAGAAGTTTCATAAATGATTGAACTAATATAATATATAATTCGTATACAGTGTGTGTGATATATGGTTGGAAAGCCAAGAATGTATGTTTTTCATTGCAAAAAAGGGGAAAGTTTTTTACTTATAGACAAAATACTTATGTCAATTTAAATACGGATGTTTAGTGTTCGAACTTCGATATTAGTGTTAAATCACATATGATATGTAATTCGAATTCGGGAAAAATCACATGCGATTTTATTAGAATATTCAAATTAATGTTTAATCACATTAAATTTCTCATGCAAGTTTAAACAACGAAGAAAAAAGTAAAAAAAAAAACGAAAAAACGTAAAAAAACGAGAAACAAGCGAAGAAAAAAAGTTTGTTGAAAGTATATCAAAGTGTCCGTCTATAGAAAGATAATTAAATGTTGGTCGTGACGGCATAATTTTTTTGTCTAACGATTAATAGTTAATAAGATATTTAAATTATAAAAGATATGTGTAATTGAATTTTTAATTCTAAATATTAAAACGCTTTTAATCTCAGTAATTGATTTTTTTAAATGAATGGTGGGATGAATCCCCTGATATCCAAGAAAGAAATAGTATCCAAAATAACTTTCCTCATTAGTTAAAATCATATCATGCATGTCAGCAACGATAGTTTTACTAAATTATGATACATATACCAATCTCCACCCTTCATCTTCATCTTAATCTAATGGATAAGATTAAACCAAAAATTATTTTCAACCTTTTTTTTCAAATCTTAATATCTCTCAAACCGTTAATCGTCAAGCGAAAAAAAATATACCATCACGATAAGCATTTAATTATCTTTCTATAGATATCCACTTTGATATACTTTCGACAAAAAAAAAATTCAAGTTTTTTTCACTTTTTTCACGTTTTTTCACATTTTTTTACACTTTTTTCACGGTTTTTTTCTACTTTTTTCCCCACGTTTTTTTTCACGTTTTCTACAACTTGATATACTTTCGACAAAAAAAAAATTCATTTTTTTTCACATTTCACTTTTTTTCGACTTTTCTCATTGAAACTTGCTGGAGAATCATATATGATATTTTAGATTTATGTTTAAATTATATATGATGTTAAGTGTTAAATATATATGATGTGTTATTGTCATATATGAGTTAGTGTTATGTATATATGATATTTAATTTTAGAGTTTTTAACTTTATATGATATTAGTGTTTATCATATATGATTTTTATGCAAATTTTCAACAACGGAAAAAAAACGAGAGTGATTGGAAAACAACGGTGAAAAACAGAAAAAATACGAAAAAAAAAAACTTGTTCTCGAAAAAAAAAAACGTGAAAAACGAAAAAAAAAAGGTGAAAAAAGTAAAAAAAAAGGTGAAAAATCTGAAAAAACGTGGAAAAAAGGGTGAAAAGACGTGAAAAAACGTATTTTTTTTTGTCAAAAGTATATCAAAGTGGATATCTATAGAAAGATAATCAAATGCTGTCGTGATGGTAGAGTTTGTTTTTATTTTTTTTACTTAACGATTAACGGTTTAGGAGATATTTAAATTTTAAAAAATTGGTGAAATAATTAAATGCTTTTAATCACAACCATTGATTTTTTTTAGACGGATGGTGTGGATGAGTCCCCTAGTATCCAACATTTTTTTGTTATTCAATATAACTCTCCTCATAGTTCAATGTATATAGACTAGTGTCGTACTTCTATATACTTATGTTGTGAAGATTATATATACCCTTCTAATCTTTGATAGAGGGTATTACATTTTTTTATTCATACACAAGTTCCCTTATTCTCTCTCATCATTCAACCAAACATTATAATTTCTTTTTCTATAACTTTATAAACATAAAATATATATTTGATCTTACAATTGGTATAAGAGCCTTGTTAATTAATGGTTTGATGTTTTGATCGTACAAGCTTGTAATATATACCTATTTTATTGTTAAAACGCAATTCATAATTGGTTTTTTCCTTAAAAAATGGGCCGCGAATAAGATTTTTTGTTTTTTTTAAATTTAACGGTTCAGATTCCATCTGTTTTGTTTCTAAAGCTTCATTGTGGTTAAATTTAAGTTTCTAACAGTTTAGCATTGTTGATTATAGCATAGTGTAGAACCGTAGGGAGGTTGAATACGGTTCTTTCGACTTATTTTAGGTTTAAGAAAACTTAAGTCAAAAGCTCATATAAGGATGTAAAGTAAACAAACAATATATCATATGTAAAGAGACAAGGGAAGAGAGACAAACAAAAAGATATTTACTGGTTCGGGATATCATCTAAACGTCCAGTTGAGAATTCGCGACTCCTATTATTCACTAGTACTAATCCTTGAGGTGGATAAATCGTACAACTTCGCTCCACCGATAGGCACTAAGGTCGGTGCTCATAAAGAAAGAGCCTTTGTACCAACCCAAGACCACCCACAAGAATCTCGCGATTCTTCCTACCACTAAGACCACAAAGACTTCCCCACAGAAGTAAGCCTCTACCAAAGAAGCACCAAACCCCAAACATGATCTTCATCTGATCAAGGCTTGTCCACCAACGTACAAGACTTATACGTCATTGCTTATCCACACACGGATAAGACTTATACAAATGAATAAAAGATTAAACGTTTGTTTTTTGTAACTTAGCAACCTAGCTTAAGGAATCAACCTAATAAAAAGGGCATAAGAAGATCCGCAACACAAACACACAGGAGTGGATTAAGTTCTTTTATTGTAAAGGGTTTTCTCGGTAAATGTATAAATCCAAAAAGCATTTAAGTACAATGGATGTTGGTAAATCCCATATCTTAGCCCGTTACATAGGCGGTAGCTAACATAACAAGCACATCTACTTCGAAGGAGGACATGACTATAACTAGATTACAATTGACTCAACAAATATAATTTATTTCTTCTTTCGACCAGAAACCTTAGTATCCAAATCATCACAGATAGCCTGTTGGTTATCAGATATATCATGACCATCATACATATAATCTTCACAAGGGTCGTAATTGTTAGAAACATAAAAGTGTCGGTTACTTCCATAGATAACAGTCGTTAGCTCGTTAAGCAATTTTTAGAAACTTACATAGTTAGTTAGCAAATGCCCATGGATTAGTCCATGCAAGCCTAAGCCCACGTGCCATTTGTAAGTATAAATACACCTCTCCATGCCTTGGAGAGGAGGTTGGTTGGTTGTATTTTCACATAGTAATGCATTTCATGTTCTTGTCTTTCTCTCTCTAAAATAGTTCCTTCCTTCCCACTTTCTCTCTTTAGTTCTTGTTGTTAGAGATTACTAATATTCTTTAATTGGTATCAAGAGCCATGAAGTGGTATGTTTAGTTTTTATGTTTATTTTTTTTGTTCGTGTCATATTGCAAAAATCGTCATTCCTTTTATTTTTTCTTGTTGATTCGAAGCTATTTGGGTACACTAAAAGATCATTTACCTTGGTAAATTTGATCTAGTATCTTTAGCATATAGGTGTACAAGCTTTAAATCAAAAAAAATTTCATTTTTGGTCATCTTTTGTGTTCAAAACCTTTACAAATAACAAAATCTTAATTTTAAATTTTTCGGCTTAAAAACCTTATAGTTTTTATTTTTCTTGTTCCAATAGGGTTAGTAACACTAGTTGTACAAGATTTTTTTTGCAAAAAACCGATCAAAAAAGTATCTTTTTGTGTTTTTGAGATTTTGAGTTTCGTCACTGTTGAAGTCGAACAACCTGAGTCGAACAACCCAAGTCGAACAACCTGAGTCGAACAACTCAAGTCGAACAACCTGAGTCGAACAACCTGAGTCGAACAACCTGAGTCGAACAACCTGAGTCGAACAACCCGAGTCGAATAACCTGAGTCGAACAACTCAAGTCGAACAACCTGAGTCAAAAAACCTAAGTCGAACAACCTGAGTCGAACAACCCAAGTCGAACAACCTGAGTCGAACAACCCAAGTCGAACAACCTGAGTCGAACAAATCAAGTCGAACAACCTGAGTCGAACAACCCAAGTCGAACAACCTAAGTCGAACAACTCAAGTCGAACAACCTGAGTCGAACAACTCAAGTCGAACAACCTGAGTCGAACAACTCAAGTCGAACAACTCAAGTCGAACAACCTGAGTCGAACAACCCAAGTCGAACAACCTGAGGCGATCAACTCGAGTCGAACTACCTGAGTCGAACAACCCAAGTCGAACAACCTGAGTTGATCAACTCGAGTCGAACAACCTGAGTCGAACAACCTGAGTCGAACAACTCAAGTCGAACAACTCAAATTTCTAAAATTATACAGTTTATTTCTTTGCCTTGTAAAATCCCGTGAAACATTTACGTGTCTTTCCCGGTTTTGTTGTAGTTTCAAGACTTAAATCACTTAAAAGACAACTTATTTAAACACAATTTCTTTCTACCACCGTCCGATCAAACAAGTAATCTTTTAACATACATATTTCTCAATGACGACTCTTGCTGACAAAGCGATTCTTTCGGGTGCTGACAATCGTCCACCTATGTTGGAAAAGGATATGTATGATTCTTGGAAAAGCAGAATAAGGTTATACATGATGAATAGATAACATGGACGAATGATCCTTGAATTCGTTGAGAATGGTCCACTCATCTGGCCTTCAATTAAGGAAAATAGAGTGACAAGACAAAAGAAATATTATGAGTTATCTGCTATGGAAGCAATTCAAGCTGATTGTGATATCAAGGCAACTAATATCATTCTCCAAGGACTACCACCTGAGGTCTATGCATTGGTTAGTTTTGAATACTCCTCTCGTGAGTGGACAAAATCGTGACAGATGTCAAATTGGTTCGGGAATTGCACATACAACTAACATTGATCATCTTCATTGCTTATCTGGGACACACATGAAATATCATTCAAATTGAGGTTCTATTAATGTCATGAACGCAACTCATATCCTCTTGCATTGGTTTGCAACCATCAGATGACCCAGTCTCCTTATCAAACTCATCAAAACTCTTACCAAAACACTCAATTTCAACCATAAGTTTCACCATATCAGTCTCCACAGTATGGATCACCTTATCAGTCTCAACAATACTCAACTCATCAATCATCAACACCTCTTTCAATCACTTATCCATCCAATGATTATCAATCATCAGTTCACCACAACGTTTATTCATCATCATCCCCATCCCTCAATTGGATTTGCTCCCTACAGTTTTAACCAACAAACTGAATTTTCCCAACTAAAAGAAACAAAAAAAAAGGGCAGGAAAGAAATAAAAAAAGAAAAGAAATGAAAGGGGGGAAATAAAAAAAAAAATAAGGAATAAGTAAAAAAAAGAGGGGGAAAAAATAACAAGGGGAAAATGAAAAGGAGACTCCGGGTCCTAATTGTTCCAGTATTCCAGAAAAGTGTGAGACTCATTGATGCCATCAATCACTTATGTCTTTCTTGACTGAGTATTCACTTCCCGCTACCTCTACAACCAATAACAGCTGAGGATTCGCCAAACCCTAGGGCAACAAGCTACCATTTAATAATGGAAGAGTGACATTACACCAAAACCAGGGAGAACAATTCTTTTAGTGGCGGGTACTACAAGGACATACACTCCAGGAGCAAGTGGAAGCAATTCTGGGAAACAAAGGACTGTTATTTATTACAACTGCAAAAGGGAAGGCCATATGTCCAAACAGTGCACTAAACCTAAAAGGAAAACAAGATGATTCTTGGTTTAAGGATAAAGTGTTGTTGGTACAAGCTCAAGCAAGTGGTCAAATTCTACATGAGGAGGAACTTGCATTTTTGGGCATATCCAAAATTTCCAGAAAGTCAAGCCACAACATACTGTCATTACTACACAAAGCTGCTATGGCATTTTGGCATATCCATGAAGAGAACTTGCCATTTTTGGCAGATCCAGGACTGCATTTTTTTTTACTTAATTTTTTAAAATATTATTTTTTTCCATTTATTCATACACTATTTTTTTACACTTATTATACTTTTTTTCCACTTCTTCATACAGTAATTTTTTTTATACTTATTACATTTTTTTTAGAAATTCTTTTTAAAATTACGTTAAACTTTTTCACAACTAGCACCCTCATGGTCCACTCATTTGGCCTTCAATTGAAGAAAATAAAGTGACAAGGCCAAAGAAATATTTTAGGTGTTCTTCGTGTTCTTTCTTATTCTTCGAGTATATCAGAATGTCGTCAATAAAGACAATTACGAATTTGTCCAGATAAGGTTTGCACACTCGGTTCATGAGGTCCATAAACACAGCAGGTGCGTTTGTCAAACCAAACGGCATAACTTGGAATTCATAAAGTCGCCAAGGAACTTTGGGAAAGAATTAAACTTCTTATGCAAGGAACTTCATTGACGAAACACGAAAGAGAGTGTAAACTTTATGATGAATTCGATAAGTTTGCTTATAAGAAGGGGGAAACACTACGTGATTTATACTTGAGATTTTCATTGCTACTTAATGACATGAACATATACAATATGAAACTGGAACAATATCAAGTGAACACCAAGTTTTTGAATATTATTCCTCCTGAGTGGAGCAAATTTGGGACAGATGTCAAAGTGGTTCAGGATTTGCACACAACTAACATTGATCAACTTCATGCTTACTTGGGACAACATAAATTTCATGCAAATGAGGTTCGATTAATGCATGAACGCAACTCAGATCCGCTTGCTTTGGTTGCAACCCGTCAGATAAACCAGACTCCTTATCAAACTCATCAAAACTCATACCAAAACACTCAATTTCAACCATAAGTTTCACCATATCAGTCTCCACAGTATGGTTCACCTTATCAGTCTCAACAATACTCAACTCATCAATCATTAACGCCTCTTTGAATCTCTTATCCATCCAACGATTATCAATCATACGTTCACCACAACATTTATACTCCATCATCATCCATCCCTCAATTGGAATATGCTCCCACAGTTAACCAACAACCTGAACTTTCCTAACCAGACTCGTATCTCATTGTTCTAGTTTTCCAGAAAGGTGATGATCCTATTGATGCCATCAATCACATGATATCTTTCTTGACTGCCGTTGTCACTTCCTGCTACCCTACTACCAATATTCGGCTGAGGAATTCGTCAAACCCTAGGCCACAAGCTACCATTAATAATGGAAGAGTGACATTACAACTAATTCAGGGGAGACAAACGTCTTTAGCTGCGGGTACTCCAAGGACATACACTCCAGGAGCAAGTGGAAGCAATTCTGGGAAACAAAGGACTGTTATCTGTTACAA
>BQNB010198831.1:0-10533 GCA_026074375.1 Tanacetum coccineum | reverse complement strand
TTAGGATCCGATGCATATTCTTTTCATCTAGAAAAGGATATAATTATTTTTATATCAATCTAGTGTGATTGAGTATGTAGATACAAGATAATATCTTTTGTTATATATTAATATAGTCTTGAAGCCAAACAAATAAGAATCCAATTTTATGTGACCCTCACGGTCACTCATTTAAATGAAAATAAATAAATATTTTAATAGTGTGTTTCATTAATCCTAAGATTATTCGTGAGAATATGGTTAATGAATGATGAAAAGTTAACTTATTGCTTCATGATTCTTATATATTTTGATAATGTGAAAGACTATTTATTGTTACGTACAATGTGCACACTTTTGACAAATCATAAGTATTATTGAACACAACTCTTGTAAAATGCTATATAAAATAAAATTAGGTGTGTTATGTTGGATCAATTCAAACACACGCATAGTTCGAAAATACATTTTCTTTTACTTAAATACTACTATATTAAAATGACCCATTTTCTTTTGTTTAAACAACCTAAGGTCAAACAAGGTAAGTTGTTGAAAATATTTAAACGTGTTGTTGAAAATAGATTAAATCATTAGAAATATTTATGTGACTAGTTTTAACACATTTAATAATATACTTGATAAGTTATTGAACTCTTATTCCTAAGTATATTCCCATACTCGAAAAGATTTACAAGATGTATGTAACATTTGTAAATTAAGTGATCTATGTCTATATGCGATGTAAGAACAATTTCGCCATTTTAATGCAAGAAATCTAGCATAAGTTCTAGTTAGGCATAATCCGGAAAACAAGCTACAAACGAATAGTGTACATGGCACATGTGCTTGGATATTCAATTAGCTAAATTTCAAATAGCAACAATCATTTAATATTTTATATTAACAAAATTAAGACACAAAGAAGTGCACATAATCATATAGCATAACACATAAAAGTATTTGTCGTCTTTTTGTGTATTAGATACAACAATGTATACTTATCTCGGTTTTGTTTAAAAACGAATTAGTTTCCTCCTCATTTCCAAAACTAACCAATTTTTATATTTTTGAAAAGTTAATTACATCATTTTTCAAAGGTATACCAACTAGAAATGCTCGACTCGAAGGAAAAGGTAAAATACAAGTTTTACGTCAAAACGACACACAAAATTTTGACCACTATGTAGTATTTTTCATTTTTGATTTACTCGAGTTTGGAATAAATACTTGGAATTATTTTTAAACGAAAGTAGACTCAATTATCTTTAAAATGATGGGTGGCACGACTTCTACGGACTTACGGTTGATTTTATATGAATTTTCAAAGTTTCTGAAAATCTGCCGAATCGGACAAGTGGCCCCCTGATTGATAAGGGGGCCGGCCAGGAGCTAAGGGGGCCGCCCTTTGGAGATAAGGTCGGCACCTGACACACAAATTCGCCATTTTTTGTACAAAATCATTTAGTGACTTAACGGAAAGATGTAGAACCTACTGAGTTTGATACCGAACATAAAACACTTATTTTAAGCATCATTTTTACTTTGAGCTAGTATACTAAGTGTATTTAACAACAAAACTAATACAAGTTAAGCAACAAAACACTTTTCATATTTAATCCCCCTTCATGGGTAATTTGATACATTGATCGTGCTCTATTTTTAAAATCATTTGTTTTGAAAATTAGAGCGACGTAGATCCTGATACCAATTGTGGGAATCGTAGAGGAGGTGAATACGTTTCCACTTAAAAACTTAAAACGTTCATCGTATGCTAACCGTCATCCATCATGAAATTGTCAAGCTCATCGCTTTCGTTGTTATTTCTCTTATTTTTTTTTCAACTTATGTCTGGATGAGCACGATTAAAAGGGAAGGGGAAAACACATCTCACATTATCCTTTAAACCAAACCACTCTCAAGAACTCACATAGTGATCCATATTTCACTAGAAACCACAAGAACACATCTACCATACACTCAAACCACATAACTATTATTCACGTCTTTTTGTGATCATTATTCTATACATCCCCAAATGCACCAAAGTGAAATGAAAAACCAAGTCATCTTTACTATTATCAACCTCGATTCATCCACCTGTCACTTTCACAAGAAGATTCACCATGTAACCATTCCCCACAAGTGAATTTCGTAATGAAATCCATCTTATCCTCATATCCCGACACTCATAAGCATGTGTTCCTATGTTGTCAAAAGAATCAAGTAATTTCGTAATACAAATGTCGTCTCATCTAATTCCAAAAAATTTCCACTTTTTAACAAGTGAAAACACAAAGAAGATATACCACTCTCAAAGTGTTTGTTGAAATCATCAAAATAACGGGAGTCTTCCCAATGCCCATATCCGCTTTTTTTGGGCAAGTGAAAACATAGAGAAATATAGACAAATCTCCCAAAGTTTTGTCGAGTCATCACAATGATGTGTCTTCCAATGGCCCATTTCCGCTTTTAAGCAAGTGAAGAACACAAAGAAGATATACAACCTTCAAAGTATTGTTGAGTCATCAGAGCTCAATGTAAATTCATCTACACCAATGCCAAAACCACTCACTTCTCATCATGAACCATCTCAAGAAAACAATCACCCAATCAAGAATTACCAAATCCTTACATTAAAGACACTCTCACATCACCACAAGTTACCTCACATCCTCCATTTCCCATCTTACCCATCAATTCACATGTTACTCACACTCAATCTCCACCTCAAAGTGACAACCAAACTCAACACACACCACCTCCATCTTCAAGTAGAGAAAGCCTAGTTGATGACATTAATCAACTACAAGACCTATCAAACCTCTTAGCCATGCATCTCTCCCAACAACAAAACAATATTCTCTTATTACCTTACTCTCCAAACCTACCAAGCACCCAACAAACCTATAGTCAACACCTTCCCTTTCCATTCACGCTCATCCTTCTTCATTTATGTTTCCTCAACAAATCATCCTTATCATCAACATTTAGTTCGACCTAAAGTCTTACGATAATGTTTATCCTTAAACACCCCAAACATGAAAAGCATACATAATGCTTAACAAAGAAACCTTGAGGATTTAGGAATCTCTCAATACAACCATTAGTCTATTTAAATCCACATCATTATCTTGGTTAGATGATGATACCATAAGGAACGTGTTGATCGAGTCTTAGCCCTTAAGCATGTGTCGGTCGAATCTTATCATTGGTTCCTAAACATTTCCATGTCTTAAGCATTCATCATTTTTTTATTTAGGTTGTTGTCTTTAGTGCCACACTTTAGAGTGCATATACCTAAAACATACATGATTTGTTCCCCACTAAGTGTCTTGCATATATATCTATCATCATCATTATATATATGTGCATTTTTCTACTAACTTTGTTTTGTAGCACTTTTCCGTTACTCGATTTCTTGGTGCCCCAATCAAGGGGGAGCATACACCAAGGGGGAGCATTTGCAAATGTCCAAGCCATTACGTTTGCAACCGTTTAAGACATCTACACATTTTTTGATATGTGTTTTTCATCCCTATATATATTTTTTGTTGCACGAAACTAACCATTGATGTAGGTTAAGAGTTTGCAACTAATTTGATCCATGGATCCGCTTGAGTCAATGTTCAAGGGATGTCATTGTTTAAAAGGGATTGATAGAATCAAGACTTCACTTAGGATGATGCAAGCTCGCCTCTTTGATTGAAGAGTTGAAGTGTAGTTAAAGTCTCGTCTAGGAGTCCACCTTTTTGTTTCGACAAAAGGGGGAGAAGAAGTGTAAACAAGTAACTTATACATTTTACTATGAGTTATAGTTTACATATTTTGTCATCATCAAAAAGGGGGAGATTGTTGGTAGAAATATTACATTACGATATTTAATCTATACATTCTCTTCATGTTTTGGTGATGACAAACATGTAACTTATAACACATAACGTAAAGTGCTTAAGTTACTCGTAATCACAAATCATCAATTCATACATCAACATCTTTCGACGTCTCATGTTTTCTTCAACAACAAATTTAAGTTCGCACCTGACGTAAATCACTAAAGGTATGAACAAACAAACTTTAATTTGTTGAATGATCAAAGAAATTTTTTATTTTTCCAAACCTTACATTTTTTTATAAAATGGGACAAACATTTTTAAAAAACATATACAAAATATTTTTGTATTTATAAGAAATATTTTATTCAAAATAAACATTTTGAATTCAAATTTTCTACCCAAAACGGCTAGAAAGTTCCAGAAAAACCTTCCCCACAAAAAGACAAAAAAAGAAGCGTCTGAAAAATGGGCGGCCCCCTTAGTTAATTAAGGGGACCGCCCTTGTATAATTAAGGGGACCGCCCTTATAAAAAATAATATTTTTCCCTATAAATAGTAGACTGTTTCCACAGATTTTCTCACCTCTTTGCACATAGTCTTTCTCAGATCTAAACTCTTCTTTCAAACATTTTTCTTTAATCACTTAACTTGTAACAAGTTTGTTTAAATGTGATCCAATCATCCATCCATTCAAGTGCAAGATAAGAACTCTCGCTATCATCAAGATGCAGAGTTATGTAGTTTAGTTAGTGCATTCGTGACATGTCTTACATTCACAATGTATAGATCGAGTCCATGTATTCTAAACTCGTGTAATAGTTAGGTCATGGTGATCATAAGAAGGTATGTTAGATCATGATGATCTTGGTAGTGTCTTGGTAATGTAAAGTCGTGAAGTGTAGGGAAGATTACTTAAGGGGAAGTTTGTTTCATTCAGGGAGAATGTTAACATCACAGACTTCAGAGATAGCTTTGGCTTTTATGATAAGTTTGTACACGACGTTGTTTGTTTGTCATCATCAAAATAGGAAGATTGTTGGGGTGCTAGTTTGATAGATAAATAAAATAAAAGAATGAAACAAAAGGATCAAAATCGTCATTAATGAATTCTACAAGCTGGTGGAGAATTATGGAAGATTTGATCAATGATATCAAAAGATGAAGATTCTGAAAGATCTCCTTAAGAAGATAAAGATAACAGAAGATATTGCTTAATGTTAAAAAAATTTATTTGTCTAATGTTTATCTTCCTTTGTAAGTCTTGATCTCTCCATATATAAAGAGATCATAGACATAGGTTTATAATATCCAGAAAACATAGAACTCTCCCAATGAGAGTCTAGAAAAATGTGTGTGTGTACACGTTTAGTTAGTAGTTAGATTAATAGTTAGTTAGTTAGTAGCTCCAAGTTATAGTTGGGGTAATAGGGAAAACGTATGAATGAAAAACCTTGTTCAATAATAATTATCTTCATTAGATGCATTCTATTGTTCTTTGTTATTGTTCATCCTAGATATTAGATCTAAATAATCTAGAGCCTTTAACGATCTTATCAATAAGTTTGTTTAAAATGTGATCCAATCATCCATCCATTCACGTGCAAGAGAAGAACCTTCGTTATCATTAAGATACGAAGTTATGTAGGTTAGTTAGTGCATTCGTGACATGTCTTACACTCACAATGTATAGATCGAGTCCATGTATTCCAAACTTGTGTAATAGCTTGATCATGGTGATCATGGTGTGTATAGTTGTTAGATCGTGGTGATCATAGGAAGTTTAGATAGATCGGTGTGATCAAAGTAGTATCTAGTTGAAGTGGAGTTGTGAAGTGAGGTATAGAAAAGTTATGAGGGGTAGTGAAGTCATGAAGTGAAGTAGTGAAGTAGTGTGGTGAATAATACTAAGGCGTGAAGAAGTTGTGTAGTTGTGAAGTTGTGTTGTGAAGTCGTGAAAGTAGTGAAGAAGTTGTGAAGTCGTGATAGATTGGTTCAAGCTAAGATTAGAACTCGACATCTAGCTTAGTGTCGGAAATTGATATAGAGCGAAAGTGTTGGTACGTTTTCTCCGCATAAGGGAGCTGTTGACTAGTAAAGTACTCTCGAGTAGGGTAACTCACGAGAGTGAGTAGGGCGAAGAGTGCTTCGTGACCGAACAACTATAAATCATCGTGTCCGGTTTTCATTTCCTTTCACTTATCTCTTTACATTTATACTCACATTTATTGCTTTATATTTATACTTTAATTTGTGTGTTGGTTTGTATTGTTGTGAAATGATGTATTACTATGTGAACACTCATCATATTTTGTCGCGCTTGATCGACAATTTGATACGAAACATTTTAAGATTTTAAAAGGAAACGTATTCACCCCCCCTCCCCCCTCTACGATTTCCACACATGGGATAATGGTTTTGGTAAATTGGTCTACTATAATTTCTTCTAGGTTGAGGTGTGTTGTATCTTGGTTGAGAAGAATTACTTCTTCTTGGTAGAGGTGTTTTAGATCTACACTTGGTTTTGACAAATCCTAAACCATTTTTAAGAGATGATTTGAGAGACGGTCTTTTGAAATTTTCAATGTTCTTATGTATTAGTTTATTTCTAAGAATGATAAAATCCGATTGAGAGGCCATAAGTAGGCTAAAAATGTGTTCTGCTACTTTTTAGCTGGTCGACGGATCAACGGATTCAGGCATGGTGGATCCGTCTGCCTTTATGGTGGATCCGTCACCTGCCAAACAACAGCCGACCCAACAAAACTTATTGGTTTTGTTTCGCTTGTTGATGTTTTATTCTTATCCAAAATCCTAAACCTACTTTACTACTAGTGAAACCTTGAACATATAAGCCTATTCATTTATGAGTTAGCACCTTAGATCAATATGACAATTTAACTGAGTTACTTTACAGTTAACGTTTCTACAACCGAAGTTGTATGACATGACTTACAACCAAAGTGACTCTTATATTTCTCATCAAGTTTCTTATTTTCTCATTTTAACTCTAAAATTTCTTTTTTTAAAAGCTCTCTTTTAGTTTTCAAAATTTTATTTTTGTTGATGATTTTTAAACTAATTTTACATAAATTATTATACTCAATTTGCATACTATCATTATCTAAAGAAGAAGTATTATCATTAAAATAATAAGAGTCAAGAGTTATCTCATTTGACGATTGAGCCATGAGACAAGTTTCTTTGTTGGTTTTGTCATCGGCTTCATTTTCGCTATCACTCCAAGAACCCCCAACAAATGCTTTTTGTTCCTTGTTCCGTGGAGGCTTTGGGCATTCGCCAATGAGATGATTTGGATCACCACTGTTAATACAAATAATGTCTAAAAACTTTATTTATATTTTTCGACCTCTCAACGTTTAGATAATAACAAAATGTAAAAACGTTTACGATAAAATTAAACGTTTACAAATTATTAATCGTAAAATTCCATTTTTAGGATTAGTAATCACTTAAGGTATGAACAAACAAATCATTAAGCATGATTAGTGATCAAGAAAATATTTTTCTCTTATCCATCATATTTTTATAAAAGAATTTCACAAAAATAATTATACAAAATATTTTCTAATTAAAAGAAAAGTTTTATTTAAAACTTAAAATTTGAAATTCAAAATTTCCCCCCAAAATGGAAGGTTCCTTACCAGATACAACCTTCCGCACAAAAAGAAAAAAAGGGAGCATGGTCTACTGGGCAGCCCCCTTATAGGCCTGGCGGACCCTTTATATATCTAGAACCGTCAGGACTGCCCCCAGTGACCGTTGAATTTTCCTGCCTATAAATACTGCTTCATTCCTTGCAGAAAATCAGACCTCTTTGCACGAAATTTTCAGATAACTTTCTCTCTCTAAAAATCTTCTTTCTCTCTAAATCTCTTGATCACTAACATTCTTAGATCTTGTTTCAAGTGATCTAATCTCTTCTTCTCATCTCTTCCCTCTCATTCAAGTGCAAGAGAAGAACATTCGTATTCGTCAAAGAAACGAATTGTTATTTAGAGATCTCTCCTCTTTTCTTCTAAGTACCAAATCTCTATTGTAATTATCTTGTGTATTTGTGTGATTCGGATTGTGTGTAAATTCGATAGTGTAGATCTAGTGATTGTGTATTGATTGTGAAGTGGTAGATTGGTTCTAGCTAAGATTAGGACTCGACATTTAGCTTAGTGTCAAAAAATAACGTAAGCGACGTGTAAACGATTTTCTCCGCCTAAAGGGAGCTTGTTGACATAGTGAAATCTCGAGTTGGATACTCGGGGAGTGGAGTAGGGCGAAGAGGTGCTTCGTAGCCGAACCACTATAAAATCTTGGCGTCTTGGTTTGATTGTTCCTTTCCTTACCTCTTCATATTATTGTCATTGTTATTTAGCTTTAGTTTAGATTGCTATATTGTTTGTTCATATTGTGAATTGGTTAAACATACAACTCGAATCTAAATATTTTGAAAGCTAACTTTTAAAACGTAAAACGAACCTGTAAACTATTCAACCCCCCCCCCCTTTCTAGTTTCCACAATTGGTATCAGAGCCAGGTTACTCAAGATTTTTAAAATATACTGTATTTTAAAGCTTGGATCGATCTATGGATTTCGACAAATATCTAGAAGGGCAATCTATGCAAAGACCACCACTCTTTGAAAGTGATAGTTTTATTTATTGGAAAAATAGATTCGAGACATATGTTAAATCAAAAGATCTAGATCTTTGGCATGTTATTACCAACGGTGATTTTCAACCTATTGAACAAAATCCGGAAACCAAATTAGATGAGGTTATCCCTTTCGAAAAACAAAGTGATGATCTTAAAAAGAAACTTGCGAAAAATAACGAAGCTAAAATGGTTATTTATAATGCTTTGCCTAGAAAAGAATATGAAAGAATTTTCATGTGTAATACGGCAAAAGAAATTTGGAAAACATTGTTAATCACCCACCAAGGTAATAGTCAAGTCAAAGATAATAAGATCGACCTTTTGGTTCAACAATATGAACAATTCGTCATTTCCGAAGACGAATCTATAGATAGTGCTTTTGCTAGATTTAATACTATTATTACTAGTCTAAAAGCTCTTGATGAAGGTTATTCTAGCAAGAACTATGTTAGGAAATTTCTTAGGGCTCTACATCCTAAATGGAGAGCAAAGGTCACGGCAATTGAAGAGTCGAAAGACTTAACATCACTATCTCTTGATGAACTTATCGGGAACCTCAAAGTTCACGAAATGATCATCAAGAAAGATTCTGAAATAGTCAAAGCAAAAGTTGAAAGGAAATCTCTTGCTTTAAAGGCTAAGAAAGAATCTAGTGATGAAGAGTGTTCGACTTCCGAAAGTGAAGACGAAGAATACGCCATGGCGGTAAGAGACTTCAAGAAGTTCTTCAAGAGAAGAGGTAGATTCGTGAGACAACCTCGAAACGACAAAAAGACGTTTCAAAGAAGCCGAGACGACAAAAACGGTAAAAGTGATAGAAAATGCTTTAGATGCGGCGACCCGAATCATCTTATTGGAGAATGTCCAAAACCACCGAAAGACAAGAACCAAAGAGCATTTGTCGGAGGTTCTTGGAGTGATAGCGGTGAAGAAGATGATGAGAAAGTCAATGACGAAACGTGTCTAGTAGCTTAAGCATCAAGTGAGGTATGTTCCGAATCCTCTTACTTTAGTAATGAAAACTCGTCAATAGATGATTTAATATTAGAAAATGAATATGATAAACTGTGCAAAATGAGTTTAAAGATAATCACTAAAACTAAAAGACTAAAAGCTACTAGAGAAAGCTTAGAAAAGGAAATTAGTATTCTAAAAGAAAAAGTGTCTGCACTCGAGAAAAACAAGGAAGTTGATCTCGGATGTGTAAAATATCATATACTTAAAATTGAAAATGAAAAGCTTAAAGAGGAAGCTCTTAAACTAACCAAGTTTGAAAAGAGTACACATTGCTTAATTGAAATGTTAAATAATCATAAACCCTTCAGTGAAAAGTTAGGTTTAGGGTTTAATTCATTTAAAGCATTATATAGTGGAACTAAGGAAATAAAATTTGTGAAAGCTCAGAAAAAGGTGTCCCCTGATGGAGGTCCCATAAATATGGGCGCCCCCCTTAATGTGCAGGCACCCCCTAAGGAAAATATAGGACCGCCACCAGAAACCACACCTGGATCTAAGAAACGTGTGTCTTTTCAAAAATCTATTTTGGGTCCTAGACCAAAACACATAATAGTAAACAATGTAAGAGTTCCCGTTGCTAGTGATAATGAAGTTAAGCAATTCTATAAGCCATTGTCAAAACCCAGAGTTGGATTTTCAAAACCAAATTTTAGATCAAAAACTCCACCACCTAGAAGAGTCATAAATAATTATCATCGTCTTAAAACACCTCAACCAAAAAGAAACATTGGTCAACAAAATCAACCTCATGATTTTCTTGTAACTTGGAATAACTTCCCATGACAAAGTTACATGCCATGGGAAATGTGTCTTCCATTCCCACATCTCAACCAATTGTATCAAATGCAAGGGATGTTTAGCACTAACAACTTTGGACCCATAAGATATTATGGACAAAATGTTTGAGGTGTTGCCTTATATAAATAGATATGCCTTAGAGTCGACTTGGAACCCGATGAGTGGATAAAGAATAGCGGATGCTCCAAACACATGACGGGTAACCGAAAGCTCTTCTCAAGCTACAAGGCATACAACG
>BQNB010198830.1:0-11105 GCA_026074375.1 Tanacetum coccineum | reverse complement strand
TGTAATAATAACAAGTAAACAAGTAAAGCTTCGGGCTTTTGTAACACATACTTTATTAAATCCAATGTATCAGTTTTAAAGTCGTTCTTATATTATCTTGTGTTGTTGATTTGAGAAGTAACACGCCCCGGACCCTTATTTCGCTGCGACCCAATTTGGGGGTGTTACAGATTGGTATCAAGAGCCAAGGTTATAGAGAACCAGGTCAAATGTTTTTGCTAGACTATAACCATTTTCAAACATTGCATTCATACAAAGAGGTTTTCAAGGGACATACATACATACACTAGTTGTTGCATTAGTTGATTAGACTAGATGCATTCATGATTGATATACATGTTATGATATAAATGTATATTACTATAAGAGTCTTATATAAAATACTAATATAAGCTATTTTGGATTTTCAGATACTGTCATGTCAAATTCTGAGGATTTCACGGTTACATACACGAAGGTATCCAGTCCGTTTGAGGGCCTATCTAACATTGGATCCCCGTGAGTTGTTGGACCCGAGTACGAGGGACTGCCCTGGATGCTAGATGACCCATATGTGCAGGTCCTTTTACAAGCCTCACCATCACCAGACTACGTGCCTGGCCCTAAGGAGCCAGAGCAGGCACCACCTTTGCCAAACTTTGTTCCAGAGCCAGTTTATCTGGAGTTCATGCCACCAGAGGATGAGCTACTCCTAGCTGAGGAGCAGACACTACCTGCTGCTGCCTCACCCACTACTGATTCGCCAGGCTATGTTCATGAGTCCGATCTCGAGGAGGATCCAGAGGAGGAGGATGATGAGGACCCTGAGGAGGATCCTGTCAATTATCCCGCCGATGGAGTAGACGATGGCGATGATGAGGATGAGTCATCCAATGATGACGAGGATGCTGATGTTGATATTAGGGGGAGGAGGAGGAGGAGCACCTAGCTCCTGCCGAATCTACAACTGCTGCTTTACCAGCTGTTGATCATGCCCCATCTGCTGAGGAGACTGAGCCGGACGAGTCTGCAAAGCACACCACCACCACATCCTATCATTCCGGTTATGCTAGGATGTCGATCCGAGATGAGCCACCTACACCATTTTGGTCTGAGGCAGAGATTGCCAGACTCCTTGTACATACCATTCACCTCCACCAATCATCTATCTCTCATGGTCATCACCACTACCTCATATTCCCTCACCACCACTATCAGTATCATTACCAGTACCTATATCACATCTACCTACCTGCTAGCCCTACTTATCCTTTGGGATATAGAGTTGCGATGATCCAGCTGAGAGCCGAGGCACCATCTACTTCCCATCTACTACTACTACCATCACCTATTGTACTTCCACGTACCAGGGCATCTGTGGCCATGTTGAGAGATGCTACACCATCTACCTATATCTTAGCACCTCGATCAGAGGCACCACCATCTGGGACACCACTACTACTACTACCTATACCGCTACCTACTCCATCACCACCCTTGCTTCCTCCCTCTACTGACCATTTAGAGCGGATTCCGAGAGGCTTGCTTACCTGGCCTCAGAAGAGGTTGGCTTGCCTTATGGTCCGGAGATATGAGGTTGGCAAGAGTTCATCTGCTCGCCACTGAAGCTAAGACCAGATTGAGATTTCAGGATAGACAATAGGTTTTATTGCCACCATTGGATGATGAATTAATTATGTGAGATCCAGAGAGAGATGTTGGTTATGGGATTACCGACACTTGGGATGAGATGCTTGTGGGTATGCCAGGGGAACCAGCGACTGATGAGACAGAGTTAGGTCAATGGGTAATAGACCTTGTCATGACTGTGAGACAGGACACATACGAGATATATGGGAGGTTGGATGATACACAGACTGAGCGACAGATGGTGACCAGTCGGGTCAACATGTTGGTTAGGTATAGGCGTGCACATGCTCGCACAACTAGGCTCATGGAGATTAAGGCCAGGATGTCTCGAGAGGCTTGGGGACGGTCTATGGATGAGTGGACTCGCTGTACTGACGGTTATGGAATTGCTGTACAAGTGGTAGCAAAAGTCAGAGATTCACAGAGTTGCAGGCAGCAACACCGCAAGAGACGAACAGTGTGAAGAGGCTGAAATTGTTGAAAGACACTATAGACCATTTGATAGTTACTTCAGAGCCGAGACAGGGAACCTGCTAGAGTTCCGGCACAGCCAGATGCACCGGAGGAGGCCGGTAGCAGTTCATAGATCTTATTATGGCTAGCTATTTTGTATAGCATACTAAGTATTACGGGTAACTCCTGGCTAGTATGGCTTTAGGTTGTATATATTCTTTTATCTTGTAACCTAATTATAGTGATCGTTTTGTATCTGAACCATTCATGTATGTTTTCCAATTTATATATGGAATGGTTGTATTATGTCACGTCTGTAATCGAATTTATTATGAATGAATGTTGATTTAGCTTATCTATTGTTAATATTTAATTCAGTTGTATATTTCACTGTGTGTTGTGATCTCATTATACTTATTATGTATATGTCATGTCATGTTTATGATTTTATGAAATCTAACGGGTATTATATTTTCTTGTGATTTAAAGAAAATGGCACCAAAGAAAAGGACCACGAGGTTAAATCCAGAAACAACAACCACAACCCCCCGCCACCACATCTGTTACTAGTGCCTAGCTTCATGCAATGATTGACCAAGGTGTTACTGCCGCTTTGGCAGCACGTGATGCTATTAGAAGCACGAATGGCGAAGACAACCATAATTCAAGAACGGGTGTTAGAAGAAATGAGACGAGGCCACTCGTGGATGGTACTTTCCTAAAATTCATGAAGTGCAAACTCTATACTTTAAAAGGCAATAAAGGAGTTGTCGAATTAACTCAATGGGTTGAGAAAATGGAAATTGTGTTCCGTATAAGAAACTGTTATGTGGAAAACCAAATCAAGTTCTCCATTTGTACTCTTCTGGGAAATGCCCTAATATGGTGGAACTCCCACGTTAGAACTGTTGGTAACGACGTTGCTTATGCAATGACTTGGACAGAACTGAAAAAGAAGATGACTGACAAGTACTGCTCAAGGACCGAGATTAAGAAGCTCGAAGTCGAGCTGTGGGTTTTGAAAGTAAAAGGTACCGATGTGATAGGGTACAACCAATGTTTTCAGGAACTGGCATTGCTGTATGTTAGAATGTTTCCTGAAGAATCTGACAAGATTGGGAGATATGTCGGTGGTTTGCCCGACATGATCCATGAAAGTGTAGTAGATCCAAGCTATGGACAATGCCAAGAGGCAACTGTGGAAATAGTAACCGAACTGATGGATAAGAGAATCCACACTTTTGATGAGCGTCAGACAAAGAACAAGAGAAAGCAAGATAATAACCAACAACAACAACCACAAAACAAGAGGCAGAACAGTGGCAGGGCTTATGCTGTAGGGACTGGTGAGAAGAAGCTATACAGGGGATCTAAACCCCTATGCCCTAAGTGAAATTATCACCAAGAGGGTTCGTGTGCTCCCAAATGCCACAAGTGTTGTATTGGAGTTGCGCCTTCTGGCCGTGTTGCAGGTGTCCTGCTTAATGCCAAACTACTAATAACCAAGGGGAACTAGGACAAGTCAGAAAGTCTGCTTGCTATACTGAATGTGGGGCACCAAGGACATTTTAAAGTGGAATGTCCAAAACTGAAGAACAAACAACAAATCGAGGCAACCAGGGAAATGACAATGATCCAGCGAAAGTTGTTATTCGGTAGGCCATTGCGGGGAAACCCCAGGACTCAACATGTGGATGGGTATGTTCCTTCTTAAACCAACATGCTATGCTTCTATCTTATTCGTTATGGTGCTCGATATGAGTTTTGTACCTATGCATTTAGATCCAAATAGTATATCACACCAACTGCATTAGATCACTATTATGACGTTAGGTAGAATAGCCTGGCACGGGAGCAATATTTGCGTTGACACTTTCCTTAGGGGTTTGTACATAAACTTCCTGAACCACCATATCAACTGACTTAATGCCTGTAGAACTTGGTAGTTTTGACGCTATAATTGGTATGGATTGGTTGGTGAAGTACCAATCGATCATTGTGTGTGCCGAGAAGATCATTCGTATCCCCTGGGGAAATGAAACTCTAATTGTTCACGGTGACAAAAGCAACCAGGGATACGAGGCTCGTCTGCACATTATCTCGTACACAAGATGGTAAAGAAGAATATTTATAGATTTTTAAAATAATACATAAGGAAAAGAAATAATAAAAATAAGAAAGTAAAATATTTTTAGATTTTTATAGTTTTATAATAAAAATAAAATATTCACAATTGAAAGCGATAACTTCACGAGGAAGGGTCTTCAAACACTAATCTTCGAACGAAACACGATAATCGTAACACACCTCCCCGGCAACGGCGCCAAAAATTGATTCCTCCCGATATGTATACGTAAAATATAGTATAAGGATTAGTCAATAATAGTATAGTATTTCCGTCGGGTTCTAGAAAATCGCTTTTATCCAATGTAAAATCCAAAATCTTCCCGAGTCGTATCCCGACGAGGTGCGAATTAAAAATCGAGGTTAAGTCCGTGATCGCGTGATTTGAATAATCCTAAGATTTTGATTTGGGATTCTAATTCTACTAATGAAAACGCATAAAAACATGTAAACGCAAGTAATAATTAAGACAATTAAAAATTAGAGCTAAAAAACGATAACGGGAATCCTAAAACGCGACTAAATAAGCAAGAATATCAAAATTGAGCCCTACAAATGAAAATTTAGTTTTTATAAATTCTAAATCACTAAAAATAATTTTTAGAAAAAGAATTATATTTTTTTTGATTTTTACTTTATTTATTATGAATTAAAAACAGTTTTAATCTAAAAAATGCGTAAAAAATAGTAAACTAAATCATAAAAATCTGAAAAATTCATGAAAAGTACTTTGAACTAATTAAAATCTAAGAAAAATAAAAGATTTGAAAAAGCAGATGAAATAAGCAAGTAAATAAGCATTTATAAGCTGATAAGCAACACTAGAAAAAAGGAGGTTAAATATTAATTGGTGCAAAGAAAGAAATGAAAAAGACCCAGGGCAGTTGGTATTGAGAGTGTGTGTTGAGGTGTTGAGTATGAAAGGGAGAGGTCACAGGTTCGAATCATGTGACCATCTCTTTTTGCAAAACATTTTTTTAATTTTCTATTTGAAACTTTTGAAGAACTAGCAAAAATAAGCAAACTTAATAAAATGACATTCTTAGAAAACCTTAAAAAAGCTAGATATAAGCTACTAAAAGTGATAGTTAAGCTTAAAACAGATTAAGGCTGCTAGGCTAATAGATAAGACTACTAAGCTTTTAAAAGACTCAATAAGCACTTAAGAGAAGTCAATAAGCAGAAATAGAACCTAACCTAAACTTCATAAGTACTTATGATAAGAAATTAGCTAATCAAAATAAGCTGATAAGCTTCTAAGAAATAGCAGACCTTTAAAACAAACTAAAAGGCTTAAGACAACTTTGAGCTTAAAATTTAAGGACTTAAAAGTATTTGAAATAAGCTGAAAAGTTTAAATAGATAAAGACTTCTAAGCTAATGACACAAATAAGTAACAAAATAAGCTAAACATTTAAGAAATAGTTGGGAAAAGGGAGAAGGAATGGCAGAACAAGACATATCCAAAAGGTGCTTATGACAAATTTTAGGTAAACTTTTAGAGCACTTAAGCTAAATGGAAAAGCTAAAATCTAAAATCAGATGTAACTTGTCATGTGAAAAGCTAAATCCAACAAAGTCTAACCTATATTAAGCTATATCTTGACCTTAAATAAGTTGCATAAACAACCCTTAAATCCTTAAAATCTCATGACTATTGACAATAGGATTCAATTGAAACTAACTAAGCTAGAATTCTTTCAAAACAAATTTACCTAGTGTCAATTAGAGCCAGATTAAGCATAAAAAATAACACCTATTTTTCATATTAAAGGACTTAACTAAATTATGTTTTTTATGAAACTATAAAATGACAGATCTTAGGCACTTATAGAATAGACTTAAACCTAAACCGATGACCAAAATTAGCACAAGCAGTTTTATCTGCTTATGCCAAACACCCCTTTAAATTCTAAAACTCTATTTTTAAGCTGAACTAAACCTTAACAAACCACTTTTTATTGAACTTAATTCAAACTTAGATGTATTAGATGACTTTTATGTAAAAAGAAAAACACAGGTCAATAAGCACTAACCAATAAGCTGAGCTTATTGATTATTTTAGACAGTTTCTAAGCTAATAAGATGAGATACTTGATTTAAGCAAACTACCACTAGATCTACTAATAATAAGCATAACAAAGACAGATTAAACAATAAAAAGCAAAGATAAGCAACAATAAGCAAATCTAAATAAGCTAGACAGATTTAAGCATTAAAATAAAGGAGGATTTCAAAACTTACAAGAGCCTTTGCTAAAACAAGGCAAACTGCTCTTAGAGCTTATCTATAGCTCCAACTTATCTAATGATAAGCTGGTAAAGTCCAATAAGCTCATCCATGGCTAGCTTATCATCCAAAAGCTTAAATCCCATTTCCATATAAGTCAAGGTATAATTCACTAAACCAGAATAACAAACAGCTTATACAAGCTTATTTGAACTTTATATAAGTATTTGAGACTGAAATGAGCTTATTAACAGCTTATTTAAACAACATCATTGTATACAAATAGACTTTGAACACGATTTTTTAAAAACAAACTTAAATTTTAGAGTTTAGTACATTTTTGGTCCTCGTGGTTTGGTGCGTTTTCACTTTTGGTCCAAAATTCAAAAAAGTTTTAGTTTTGGTCCAAAACACATAGTTTCGTTTAATTTTTAGTCCAAAAATTTTAGTCCAAATTCACGGGATTGGACTAAAAGTGGAACGAAACTATGTTTTTGGACCAAAACCAAAACTTTTTTAAATTTTGGACCAAAAGTGAAAAACGCACCAAACCACAAGGAACAAAAATATACTTAACTCTAAATATAAATATAGAATTGATAGGACGTTGAATGTTTAACTTTGATTTTTTTGTGTTGACTTGACTTTTTTTGACTTTGACCTGTATCAAATCGGGCTTGGCCCGTACCCATCAACCCAATGAAAGCCCATACCCATTGATCCCTCCTATAAAATCACTCCTTCACATTCAAATTCATTCACACGTACTTTTACAGAGACAAGCTCCCCATCTCTTTTTCATTCGATCCTTCATTCTTCATATGGTACTTTTTTTTACACTTCTTAATCTTTATTACATACCCTAAATAGATTCTTTAATATTTACATTATTTAGTTCTAATTATTTTTATTTTTTACATTATTCATTCTTATCAAAACCCTAGCAATAACTACTATGGAGTGGAATCAACAAACCCTAACTTTTCTATCACAATCCTTCCGCGACACCCTTTCGCCTCTCCCCGAACCCCGCCGCCGTGCCGAAAAAAAACTCTCAGACGCCGCCGATTCACCCAACTTCACTCTCGCCGTCCTCCGTCTCGTCGCCGAACCCTCCGTCGACGAACAGATCCGTCATTCCGCTGCCGTTAACTTCAAAAACCTTCGCTCTTTAATTACTAACAATTCAGCCCTCCACTTATTACTTCTAGGACGCCTTTGATATGTTTCTCTGAAACGGTCATATGTTGGCAAATCCTTCCATTTAATTAATAGTTCACGCTCCTCGACTTTCCCTCATGAACTCCTTCAACCCCATCAGGCACCAATATTAATTCCATATCTTCTATCAAACCAGCAGGTATTTTTTGACGTTTGAATGCTTGTTTCTGAATGTATGAATGGATGAGTGCTTTGGATAGATTTCTGTGTCGTTTTAGGTAGATTTTTTCCCCAAAAAATCTGGTATTGCAGCAGATCAGCAGGCATTCTTCAAAATTGCAGGTGCTTTTAGCAACGACTCAAGCGTCTATACATTTATGCTGTCACAAAGTCCAAACATGTTGATCGACCACAAAAGCTGTGATTCTGAAGTTTCTAACTAGCCTACCTATAAAACATAGTGGCCATGATTCATTAAAGGGAAAATTCTCAATGCCCCAAGAATTATGTGACTTTGCCTAAATGCCTCATGCGACTTAAACGACCTATGCGACTTATGCAACCCCTGACAGAATTTCCAAAATAACCCTATTTTTTCCAATGATTAGATGAACTTTTTTGTTTCAAAATAGGGGTATTTTGGTAAATTTAGCAGAGGTTGCATAAGTCGCATGGGGCCTTTAGGGAAAATCCAAGTCGCATGGGGCAATTTGGCAAAGTGAGCAAGGTGTTGGGTGTAAAATCGTTGCACGTCCAGGTCTTGGCACAATCAACAAGCACAAGATTGACAAGAATTGATTCATTATTTACTAACAACATAATCTGTTATATTGTTTATTAGTGTCCCGATGAGAGGTGCAGAATTTGTTGATGTTTAAGCGATTTGGTTTGTGGGTTGTTGGTTTCACCCAACTGGGTCTCTTTTGGTGATGGGCAATGTTACACTTAATCCTTTGTGTGCCGATACAAATGGTGTTCAACTTTTGTTCAAAAGCAAAGGTGTTTGTGATGCCAGTAAACCTACAAAACCCGAATCTTTTACCGGCCTTGTTTCTCTTTCCGGCGATATAAACGCTTTGGACCGGTCCATATCTCTTGAAGATGTCCATCATGGTATTGTTATCCCACTTTGTTGGAAAATTTGTGAAGTAATAAGTGATTAGTTGGTCCGGTGAATTTGTTGTTGAGTGATGTTGTTTGGATAAAGGCGCTTGATGAGAGTTCCTGAGATGTTTATTATGCTTACCAATAACCCATGTCCATCCATCTTCATCGATGTGTTGGGTTGTTGTGTGTTCTCCATTTTTGTCGAAGTTGATTCTTGTGGTGGGTTCTCTCTCCTTTGACCAATGGGAGGGAAAGTCAGCACCCATTGAAGTTGATTTTGAGGACAATATTACATGTGAAAGTTGGGAAATTCTTCTTGATCTGTAAATAGATACTCATATTCAGTTCTCCATCTACCTATTGCAGTGAATTGCACTTATACTTTCGTGGTGATGAGCTTGGGTGCTTATGATTAGTGACCGACTAGTTCTTTGCTCATAAGTTCATCGTGTATTTTTTTGATTTTATTGATAAGTTTCGCTATCGAATGCAATGTTCATTGATGAGCTTTTCGAGCTGAGCTCGAGCCTTAATTATCCGAATCTTACTTGAGCCGAGCTCAAGTCTGGATGATTAAAGCTCGCCGAGCTATCGAGCCAAGCTCGAGCCTACCTTTTAAATTTCACGCCGAGTTCGAACTCAAATTGACTCGATTGCAGCCCTATTAGTACAACATATCATCTTGATTAAAAACTAAACCAAACAACTAATGTGCAAAAAACATTTGAAAAAACTTTAAGACATTGCAAAACAATCTTTAACTCAATCGATACCTATAAGATAATTGACCATCTTTTTCACACATACTACAAGTTTAATTTTACGTGTTCGAATTCGACTTGCTTCCTCGGTGTGACGTTTCGGGATCAGGTGCAGCTGTGAAACCTCGACACCTCATATATATTGAGAGACTTATCTGTTATAATTGGTAATGATTCAATAATCGTTTTTTTTACCTCTTTAAGTAGAAGAATATCAGGATTTTAGGCTTAGTTATCTAAAGTCCATTCCAAATATAGACGAATTTACTTAATTTTACTAACTCTCAAGGTGTCACAGTCCATCGATTCAAAATGAAAAAGTTGGTACAGGCTTTGTGAGTGAGGCTCACTCCATAAAGAAAACTTTAGCCAAAAGTTGAACGAAACAAATATAAAAAAGATTATTTACAAGGTACCACGGCAAGAAGACTCGGTGTCGACTAAAAAAAAAATTTTTATACCTAAACCTATTTTTATATAACGACTAAGACTTGGAGAAAACAAGTTTGCATAATAAGGAAGATGATTATTAACAACCGTGTCATTGCATAATAATGTGAACTCCTTTACTGATCAGGCACCAATATTAATTCCATATCTTCTTTCAAACCAGCAGGTATTTCTTGACGTTTGAATACTTGTTTCTGAACGTTTGAATGGATGAGTGCTTTGATATTAGTTCGTATGTGTGCTTTGGATAGATTTCTGTGTCGTTTTAGGTAGATTTTTTCCAAAAAAGAGATCTGGTATTGCCGCGTCAGCAGCAGGCTTTCTTCAAAAGTGTAGGTGCTTTTTTTAGAACGACTTCAGCCGTGTTATACATGTATTATCCTGTCCAATAAGTCCAAACATGATCGACTCAATGCAAGACAAAGCCTGTGATTCTAGAGTTTCTAACTAGGCATACCTATAAAACATAGTGGCCATGAACATTAAAACTATCTAGATATTTGCTACAGAGAACGTAAAATTTATATACATTTCAATAAACCATGAACTTGAGTATAATAATACCCATCACCTTATCTTACTAAATTGTGAGAGGTCTTCAGGGTTAAAGATGACGTCGTAGAGGAATAAAGCTGTAAGACATGGTATATATGCACCTTTAATATAAATTTTTTAGAAAGTATATACTTAGCGTTTAACTATTAAAAATTCAAAAAAATGCTATTTTCTTACGCTAGACTGCTTTATAGGGTATGCATAATGTATAAATGTGGTCCCGCAATCTTCTCAATAACAGAAATGCTTTACATTATTTGTGTACGGTGGGCTCAAATCAAGTGTATTTCGATAAAATATAAACATCTCGATAATGGTTGAGTTTGACACATACGTTCTTCTATGATAATCAAAACACTCAATTACAAAACAAAAAACCATCAAAAAGATCCTAGACAAAACTAAGAAATTTGGATATTAGTTGAAGATATCTAGTACCTTATCTTCTTACCATGAAGATAATTAAAAACCTCTAATCAAATTATTCACTGTATGTCATATGTTTCCAAATTTTGTTTAAGTTATTGAGTAGTATTAACGATTTTATGAATGGCTTATGTTACTTCATTTGTGATTCTTCACCGTATCTTGTGACCTTGAATGCGTTTTTTTTACTAGTATACTAGTATCGATATC
>BQNB010198828.1:0-11106 GCA_026074375.1 Tanacetum coccineum | reverse complement strand
ATGATCTTGTTTTTAAGCTTAGTTTGGAGAAGTGAAAGTTGGGGACGATGAATTTACTTTGCTTGTTCCATGATCCTAAGTATTATCAAATAATAATGAAAGTTATAAAAAAAATAGAAAAATATTGAAAATGGAAAAACGGGGCGTTTCAAAACTATTGATTTCTTAATTCCTTTAGATGAGCACTTTGCTACTTTTCAAGGTGATTAGTTTGGGAGATTGTAATTTTTAGTTTTAAGCGCGTATTTATTACATTACGTGAGGACACGACAATACCTTAATATGAGGGAATTTGATATGTGCTATTTTACACATATCTTTTACCTTATAAAATGAGCTTAAATGACCAAAAATACATGAAAATGCATTATATATGTGTATTTTGTGAATTATGTCTTGTAGGTAACGGATATTAAAGAAATAGACAAAATCAAAGACAAAATAGACAAAACCAGACGCGAGAAAGAAAGAACGTGAAAAGCCTAGGCAAAAGTGTGCATTTATCAAGGCAAAACCCAAGACTAGCCCAAAAACCCTAAAAATACCTAACAACGTTAGTCCTTGACTAACGGTCGTTAAATCCTAAAACTAATAACCTTTTTACCCTTTAACCCGGCCTAAACCTTTTTTTTAAAAACCCAAGTCAACCCCTTTTTTACCCGGTCAAACCTAAAAATCCCAAATCAGTTATTAAAAGAAAAAGGGCGCGTAACTCTTTTAGAGTTATTATTCATCGTCCCTAACCTTGAGCTAAACCAGGGTAAAATTAACTCAACCGTGGCTGTTAAGGGTCGCAATCATTCACCCCGCTCCTCTTAGTCACACTAAGAGCGTGTGCACTTCTAGAAGTGCCACGTTGGCGATCCGTCACATCACACATATGATCAAACAGCTGAGATTAAAAGATGTTGATGTAATTGGAGATTCAAAGGTGGGGATTCAGTCCTTGGGCTCTACTCAACATACTACTCACAAAAGAAGCACACCAAAGGCACCTCAGCTCTCCTCATTTCACTATAAATAGAGATAGAAAGTTAAATAGAATTGGTCCCCAATTTATGCTTTAAAATTGGTTTACCACTTTACCTTTCGTGTAATTTACTTTCCAGCAATTTAATTACCTTGTCAAATTCCTTTCTTGTATTGTAACCTTAATTTTCAATAAATAATAAATAATCCAAAAATATTGTCCATTTCCATTGTACTGTTTCATTCAATCTTCTCAAATTACTGTTTCAATCATTCATAGTTGTTTTCTACTGCTTCATTTGAGCTTTTTGATTAGACGTTTAGTGTTCTCATTTTGAATTCGAAGATTTGGAATCTGGTTTTGGTGTTTGGATCTATAAGCTTGCTTAAGCTTGGGTGATAATTGGTTTGAATCAGAATTATAGCCTGGACCTAGGGGTGTTAGGTTAGATTGTTAGGACTTCATCAAGATCTAAGGACCAATTGTAAGTCTTCATTTACATTTTGCAGCTCATTATTGCATTTACTTATTCTTGCTTATTCTAGTGTTAAATTCTGCTTTTATATGACTTGTTTGCTTATTTTGATTATCTGTTTTTGATTTGTGCTTGTTGGATCCTAGTTTTCAAGCTTGTGCTTTAAATTTGCTTAAATTCCATTTCTATTAGCATAATCTGTTTTGCTGTTTTTCAAGCTTATTTGGTGGAATAGATTTGCTCATTAGGTTGTTACTTAGGAAATTAAGATCTGGTATTAAGTGTTTATGTTTTGAAAATCATTTTTACAAGCTTAAATTGCAAAACTGTCATGTTAAGGGGTGTTTGGCTCATGGCAGTACTAACTTAAGTTAGTACTGTCCATAGCCATTTGGCTTTTTGAATTGATTTTAAATGTCAAATTTAGTTTTATAATGTTTGGATCTAAGGTCTCAATAGGTTAAAATCAGTTTTGATCAAGTTTTTGAAAACTCTGTTAGCATAAGTTTCAGCTCAAGTTAGTACTGCTAGGCTTATTTAAGCTTAATTTTAAATATTTTAAAGCTAGCAGTACTAACTCTCAAGTTAGTACTGCTAAGTTTCTTAAAATTTATTTAGGCTTATCATTGTGCTTATTTTTGATCCTTTGAGTTTATTAAGTTTAGGAATAAGTAAATTTTAGCTTATCTTAGTTTGCCATTAGCTTAACAAGTTTATATAGTGTAGCAGCTTTTAGGTTAAAGCTAGCAGTACTAACTCTCAAGTTAGTACTGCTAGGCTTATTTAAGCTTATTTTTAAATAATTTGCTTATTTTGAGGTTCAGGAGTAAGTAGCTTATCTGAATTTGAGCTTGAAATGTGCCGTTAGTCATTTTTGAAAACTGTTTTGAAATTTAGTTTCAATAAGTCTGTCTGTTTAATTCACTTATTCTGATCTTATTAGTTAGTTTGAAAAGTAGTTGTAGTTATGAAATATGCTTATTTTCATAAGATTAATAAGTTTCTATAAAAAGATTTAAAAAAATGTTTTTCAAAAAAGGCAGACCTGGGACTCGAACCCAGGTCTCCTAACTCATAACACAAACGACTTACCACTAGCACCAGTAGGGCTATCTGTTATGATAGCCCTACACTTTACTTATAAACCCTTTTTCATTTCCATTTCCTAATTAAAAGCCGTAGCTTATCATTAAGTTTTTAAGGGCTTTTACGAGATCAGCTTTATTTGGTTACTATTTTTATAAAATCAAGCATATTTTTTTTACACTTTCAGTAATTTTTCTAGATTTTTATAGTTTCATTTACTATTTTTAAATCATTTTTCTTTATTAAAAACTTTATAAAAATCATAAAAAATAGAAAAATAATCAAAAAAATATAATTCTTCTGTTAGAAAATGTTATATTATCATATATTTCTAGGAAAATAAGTTTTGCTTCCGTAGGGTTAAAAATTGCAAAACGTTTCAATTTTTAAAGAACGGATTCGTTTCCATTCACGTTTTCGTGTTTTAATCTCAATTCAATTCCGTGTTTGTATCAGTTTTCAATTAACTACATTTTAGTCAATTTAGAGTCTATTAAAAATAGAAAACAAATTATTAGGTTTAATTTGTGGAATTTGGGGTTTTTAATCACGTTTAGGGTTCCGATTTGAGTTTTTAGTTAAAATTTAATTCCGTAATTTAAAGTTATGTGTTAGCATATGTCCGTTATAATTATGCTCATTTTATTTAGATTTAAGAAATCAAAACTCTCAAACCATTCAAACGCGGCCGATCCACAACGGACTTTAACCGTATTTACAATTCACGCTTCGTCGAGGGAAAACGACCCGGGAGGTTTTTGAGACAACTTTGGTTAAAGGTTTGTTTCTCAAACCCGACGGAAAATAATTTACTAAATATCTATAATTTGTATAAAATCTCTAATAGTATCTATATTTTATTAAATTATATTATATATATTAGTAGTGTTTCAGGAAGCGAACAGGTTTGATTTATTATTTAAAACTGTTAATGGAAACTCTTTCTGTTTCTGTCTACGAAGTCTCGTATTCAGAGTACGTTCAGGTTGCGGGTAAAAGAGGTTCAACAAGTTCATAATTAAAGCAACGAGTATGCATCCAAGAGAGAAATTGTTTGGGGTCAGTTTGCCAGAAAACTGTATGGCGATTTTTAAAAAAAAAAGGGAGTTAAAGTAATTTTCCAGGGTTGACTATAGAACAACATAAAAATCCCCGACAGCGGCGCCAAAAACTTTGATGTGTTTCAAAAGCTTTAAATTTATAGAGATTGAAAATACCGATTTTATTATAAGGAAACACACGTGTAAAAGTATAACCCTACGTATAGATAGAATCAATAATTTTAGGAAGAACCAAGGTCTTTCACAGGATTTGAGTAGTGTTTAGATAATCAGAAAGAAAATAAACTTTAACTAGAAAATAACTTTTTGTATATTACGCAATGGATAATAAAAAGTTACTACTCGGATAGATAGAAAATAATTGTATAAGTATTGTGGAAATGAATAGACCTTCGGAGGTGGAGACCCTTTAATTTATAAAAAGCATTATCTCATCCAAAAACTAGTTTTCGACAAATTGAACTAGATTAACTCAAGACTTATATTTAGTTAACCAAGTACCAGAAGTTGCCGCTCAAATAGATTCCCTTTACTCAGTATATCAAAAGCTTATTTGTTTATCAATTTTACGAAAGTGAGATTTCTCAGCCAAAACGCTAACAGTAACATAAGTACAAAATCTTTAAAAACCCAAATAAATCAGAACGGTCTCACGACTATACCGATATGATTATATAATTTAAGTTAGATAAGCAAAGATGTACGAAGATAAGATATAATAGGATATCACATATAGCCTTGATATTAAAGGGTTTCATGATCATAATAGACCAAATTAGCTTATTCATTATCATAACATCACCGAGTAGTCATGAGAGATTTAGCCACGTGACATGGGCTTAACGTGATCATAACAAAAGTAGATATAACATAGACTACCATAAGTTTTTCAATAACTAATTGTGCTTAACCGGTTTCTTTGTTCTTTGATCGTTTATCTTATACATCAAAGGAAGTGTGATTTTTTGGTGTTTTTATGGATGATGGATGAGAGTATGTATGTGGGGTATGATTTGTAGAATGAGAGGAATGATTTGAGAGTGAAAATTCGTCCTTTATTTATAGGCTGATTTTGGGTGAAAAGTGCGGCACACACAAAAGTTTGTGAGCCGCACATGGTGATTAAATGCACTAGCATTAAATGTTAATTGAGAAAGTACGACACACAAGAGAATATGTGCGGCGTACTTAGGGTGTAATTGTAGTAGCATTAAAGTCTTTATAAATGCTTCATATCAGATGGGAAGTGCGGCGCACATAAAAGAATATGCGGCGTACTTGTTGAATTAATGCAATGTTGACTCTCTTTGACTTAAAGGTGAGTGTGGCGCACAATATGCAATGGCGACGTACTTATTTGCTCATAAGATCTTGATTGATTGATCTTTATATTAATGATGCTTTCTTTAACGGTAAGTGTTTGAATTTTTGTTATAACTTTAACCTCGGGATGTATTCAAGTGAACCTGCAAGCAATTTAACTATTAAGTATTGAAAGTTCACGAGAAACGATAAAATATACACAAATAACACCACCAAAAACATGTATAATTTGGGTGTTATCAGTGTGAGAGGAAGAGCGTCCAAAGCAACTTGAAAAGTAGGTTCCTTGGTCTTAGAACGTGTGCTACAATTCTGTAGTTACAATTTTCCAATCCTTAACGGTTTTACTCGTAGAAACAGAGAGTCACATCGTCAAGGGCTTCTGTTTTCTTTTGTATACTGGCAAAGATTCTGCTAAGAAAGTGTCATTACATTTTATATATATAACCAAGTTTATATGTAAGACACTATAGAGACCTTTTCACGCTATGGAACTTAAGGCATGAAACACATTAGAGCACTATTATCATGGAAAGTGAACTTCAATTGGTGTTTAGTTGACTTAATCCAATTTAAACTTGATTAGATTCCAAAGAGAACCAATTTTAAATTTTGCTACATAAAACAAGTTTAAAGTCAACTTTCTATATTATTATTCTAAAGATGTATATACAGGAATTTAAGCCTTTGTATCCTTTAAGTATCGATTAAAATCTTTGTTAGATTGAATGTGTAAACTGCGAATCCGGTCAATATTGAGAACTGCAAGTTCGGTTACTATTGAAAAACTGCGAGTCCGGTCAATAATAAAAAAACTGCGAGTCCGGTCACTATTGGAAACTGCGAGTCCGGTCAATAATAAAAAACTGCGAGTCCGGTCACTATTGGAAATTGCGAGTCCGGTCATTAATAAAAAACGAGCAATGATCGGTCATATTAGGAACTAACAAATTCTGTTCACAACAATGAAATAAGAAGTACAAATTTCAGTTAGGTCACTAGCTAACAAATCTGCAATTCGGTCACTAAAGGGAGCTGTGAGTTCGGTCATTTATGGGAACTGCGAGTTTGGTCAGAAAGTCTAACGTGTGAGTTCGGTCTCTAATAACAAACATGTGTGTCTGGTTTAAAGCTGAAGAAACCTCAGTCCTTTAGGTTCAAAAATTGCTAATTCGATTCGAGAACTAAAGTGATTTGCACACATGTTGTGACTTTAAGATTTCAACAATATAGCATCATAGAATTCACCTAAACATTTTTAGCATTTTTCCAAACTCAGAATCAATCAAACGAGCATTCAACACCTAAACGTCAAGATTATCGTGAACCCAAGAAAAACATAAAATATAAGGATTTCAAAGCACATTAACACTCAATTAAAGGATTTTAACATACAGCGCAACATAAAACCCACAAGACTTTTTTCCTGACTAAACTCAAAAACACACTTATTCAACACACAAAATCAATCAAATCTAACGCATATGATATCTTTATTAAAAACTGCTATACACGAATCATTAACACCCCAATGTGAACAAAATCCCTCAATCAATTTGCGTTTTCACTCAGTTTTACTTTTGAAGAACCCTAATTTGATTTTTAGGGTTTTCGATCTTAAAACTTTGTAAAAAATGAAATTCGTTCGAGATGTAGGAACATTAAGGTGTAAGGATCGATTGATTGTTATTTCTACCGTTAAGCACTGTAAAGTTTATATGGATATTTGTGTACACACAAAAGATGACGATCGAGGCGGAGGGTTTTTTAGAGAGAAAAAGTGGTGTAATTGTTGGGTTTGTAAGTAGTTTGTATAAAAACTGGAGGTGTCTGGAGTGTTATAAGCTTTTTATAGTTTTTGGACACTTTCTGCCCCCTAAATTTAAGATCATTTAGAAATTTTAATTCTTATAATATTTTCAGGCATTTTAAGGTTTGACCAATTGCACAAAGTAGGTCCCTTGTATTTTTAACTAGCTACCTAACAACTTTTAAATTTGCCACATAATTCCTCTCTAAAGGCATGAAACAATAACATAAGGCACATATTAGCTAAACTTAATTAACTTTTCATAAAACTGATACTAACCGTATTGTTTAAAAACATTTATTACCTTTTAACATAATTTGACTTTCTGAAGAAGATATTTGACATTTTCTCCCCTCAACAAGACCTGTTTTCTATTTAAAGGAGCTGTAGTCATTGTTGAGAAGTCGATTATGTCTTGAAAAAGCATTTTCAGATGACAAATATTTTATTTTTGAAAAATCAAACACCAATTAAAATAAGATTTCTCTATTTCAACACATAATTCACTTGACACGTACACTCATTGTAATAAATAAATGCACTTGTTTTGGTTTCAAAGTAAACACAAGCCATTTGCAGGTCCTATAATTAGACCAAAGCCCTAGAATAAATTCCTGTTATGATGTTAAGTTTTTTATTTTTTTTGAAATACTTGCTTTAAATTATGATCGTGTTGCTCACTGAAATAGATAGCAAGCCAATAGCATGTTTTTGGAAAACATTTAAACTTCTGCTCGAGACTTCATTACAGCCCTCGTATCCTTAAAAAATACATTTGTAAGACCGTAAGTGTTTTCTGATTTTCAGAAGACAAGCATTATTACTTCTTTTTATATTATATCTCATTTTTTTTAATAAATTTTTTAAAATAAATAAATAAATAAATAAAAATCTTTTTGGTTTTTCTGGTTTTTAATATATATAATTATTTGTATAGGTATATTTGAAAGGTACCAAACACTATTCGTATCACCTCATACTGTCCAAAATGTTTTCAGAGTCTCCGGCGTAACACTTCTCATTCCCAGCTGTGTTTGATAATAAAATGTACAATCTTTCTCTGCAAGAACATATTAAAGATGTCCGCTATCTGATACTCCGTATTACTAAGTAAAGCTCTACTACACCGTTCTCACCTGTGATCTTTTAAGAATTGGAATATGATGTCAATATGTTTGATGAGAATGTTGAACATTGTCGCAGCAAAAGGCAATAGCTTCTTTTTGTTGATACATAGTACATTGGAATATATTGTATTGAATCCAAGGCTAGTGAAACAAAGTCATTAAGCTGATCCTCATTCAAGGACTGAGCACAACAGCCAAAAGACAAGGCAATATATTCACTTACCTTACTGGATATCACATTCTTTTAATTTGCCTTTTTGATAACCACGTAAACAAGCCTATCTCCCATAATTGCATACATCTAGACTTTACTTCGTCAGTATCATCACCGCATGATCTAGCTACTGCATAAGCTGTTAGATAAATAGAAGAATTCCTTTTGTATACCAGAGTCCTCCGTATTAACGGTATCCCACTTAGGGAATTTAAAGATATTTTACAGCAATGTAAGTGATTTTCGGTAGTTCTTTTGCCTAGATAACCAGTACGGGCACACATGCAACATCACATGTAAGGTCTGGTCTACCGTAGCTGTGAGGAATACATATATAGGGGAACCACCCATTCACGATAGTGTGTTAGGTTCAACGGCTTTCCCTGGTATCTCATCAGTTGGAATTCACTACCATAGGGAGTATCCACGGGTCACAAGATTCCATACCATATATTTTCAAAGATTCTAGAGCAAATTTAGACGGTGGATTTGAGTAAAGATGCCACTGTAGACTAATTGGTGAAATCATATGTCCTAGAAAAAAATGACGTCTATTTTTGCCTATCATCTACAACTAAAACTTATGAACACATCTACGCTTTTTGGAGAAAATTTGGTCACATAGTTATAAGTGTATAGTAAACGTCAAGATATATCATCAACATAAATTTGTACAAGAGAATATCATTGCCAGTCTTCTAGTATTAATATGGGTGGATTCCATCGGTTTCCTTTTAAGAGAATTTTCCTGTGAGAGTATAAACTTTGACAATAGATCATACCACACGCGATGAGCGATGTTTCAACCTATTAGCAGCTTTTCTTTAAGCGTTGTACAAAAGATTCAAATTATCTTGATCCCAAACCCATTCCCGGTAGGCTGACATAAAACTCTTCGCGAAGAAAGCCGTCAAGAATGCCCGTCCTAACATCCATTTATAAGACGATCATATTCATGTAGCATACATATGCTGAGTAGAAATTTGAATAGCAATCAAGTCCTAGCCCCCACCCGCTTTTTTTTAAAAATCAAGCAAAGGGATACCTAAAATTAATTCCCGGTCTCTGACGGTAACCAACCACGAGCAACCAAGAGAGCCTTATTCTTTAAAATTCCTCCTAATTCATCAAGTTTCACCTTGTAAAACCATTTAAAAGTAATAACCATCACTTTATCAAGACGAATGAAACGAGTTCCCCCCGTAACTTTAATTACTTTTAAATTCATTCAGCTCCTCTTCCATTGCTTCAATCCAACATGCTTCAGTTAATGCGTCTTTTTAGTTCTTTGGTTCAATAAATAAGGCTTGTTCATGAAGTTGGAGTCTTGTGGAAACAGGTCTTTCGAGATCACTGATGATGTTATCTAAAGGATGATCCTTGGTCCATTTGGTAACGTGTTCAAAGTAAGGAGCAGTTGTGTGCATAATGGTAGGAATAACATCCGAAGAAGAAGATACTTCAGAATCGTTTTTTGGAATTGGAATACCTACGAACGGATCGTTATTCATGTGTGCAACATCTAAGTCATGATTGTCTTCTTCAACATCGTTAGGAATGACAAGAGATTGAGTTTCGGGTGATGTTTGTGAGTTACTAGGTAATGGTGCATCTTGGTCAACAGTTGTTGAGGAAGGTAAACCGGTTGATGCAGCAGGTTCTGGAGCAACTACTTCAGCAATTGGAGTAATGACCTCAGGGGTTGGGCGATCAACACTTGATGGAGGGTTGAGTAATTCATCAAACAGTGGTTGAAACAAAATATCCCAATCAGTTCTTGAAGGTGGTACAAACGCTGTTGAAGGAGGAGGGTTTGGCACGAGTCCTGAACTGATTGTTGTAGGAGTCATTTCATGAAGTGCGGGTCCTGAACTGCTGTGTTCAGAAGCCATTGTAGTCAGCTCATCAAATTTACATGAATTGTTTCAATGATTCGTCTGGTACGTCGGTTGTAAATTCGAAATGCTTTCTTTGTGGGTGCATAGCTAATGAAAATACCAATATCAGCTTTTGGTTGTAACTTCCCCAAGTTCTCACTATCATTTGTCGGATAGCAAAGTGCACCAAATACATGGAAAAATGATAAGTCAGGAAGTTTGTCATGTAAAAGCTCATATGGTGTTTTTCCGTGACGAAGACGTATGATGGAACAATTTTGGGTGTAACATGCGGTAGCAACTTCTTCTGCCCATAAGAATAACGAAACTTTTGCATAAATCAACATTGTGCGCACAGCTTCAATTAGCGTAAGATTACGTCTTTCAATGACACAATTTTTCTATGGAGAGCGAGCAATAAATGTTTCATGAGAGATGCCAACTTTCTTATAATATTTACGTAAAGTCTGATTAACAAATTCAGTTCCATTATCTATTCTGATTCGTCGGATAGGTACTTTAAGCCGCACTTGGATCATCATGGGAAACTTGATTATGAAATCTGGAGCTTCATCTTTTGACCTTAAACACTTAACCCATGTAAATCGAGAGTAATCATCGATAATGACGAGGATGTACTTCTTTCCATTAACACTTGCGACACGCATTGATCCACAAAGATCCATGTGCAAAAGATAGAGTTTTTCTTGGTTGGTGTCTTCGGATTTAGGTTTGTGGGGTTTCTTCTTGCTTTTACCCATTGCACAAGCAGACAACAGATGGTCCTTTTCAAATTTTAGCTTAGGGAGACCTCGAACAAGACCGTGTCTAGCTAAATGGTTGATTGCACCAAAGTTCAGATGAGACAGATGACGGTGCCATAGCCATGACTTAGTCTTTGAGGCCTTTGACAAGAGACATATAGGAGAGGACGCCATCATATCTCCAAGAGACAGAGTATACAGATTGTTGCCTCTTGATCTAGTTAATAGATCAACACCTTCTAGATTACGAATGAAGCAGGTGTGTTGACGAAAAGCAACTTTAAGGTTCGAATCACAAAATTGCCTAACGGAGAATAAATTATGTCCAAGTCCTTCCACGTAGTAAACCCTTGAAATCGTAACATTCCCAATCTGATAATCACCATATCCCAATATCTT
>BQNB010198826.1:0-11106 GCA_026074375.1 Tanacetum coccineum | reverse complement strand
GAAACCACTATCCCTCCGAAAGAAGAAACGTTTCAAGTGTGCATTGATATTATCAAGAATTCCACGTGCTTCAAGGATTTTACAATATCTGCACACATTCCTGAAATCTTTATGCAACAATTCTGGCACACCATCAAGAAGGTTCAAGGCACTAATTCTTATGAATTTATCTTAGCCAACAAGAAGTGTGTTGTCAATGCTGATGTCTTCAAGACTATCCTTGATATATGTCCAAGAGTGAAAGGTGTAGACTTCACTGATGTACCAGATGATGACACTGCACTTGCTTTTCTCATTAAGCTTGGATACAAAGGTCCACTGTACAAGCACACCAACATGTTTGTAGATCATATGCATCAGCCATGGAGGATGCTGGCAGCAATTATTAACAAGTGTCTTTCTGGAAAGACTACAAGCAATGACAAGCTGAGAAAGTCCAGAATTGACATACCATGGGGAATGTTCAAAAGAGAGAATGTCGACTATCCTGAGTTAATTTGGGAAGACTTGACTTACCAGATTGATCACAGGAAGGAGAAGAAGTCTAGACGTGAGAATATGCCATATCCTTGATTCACAAAAGTCATCATCGATCACTTCCTCAAACACCACGAGTCTTTTTCCAATCTCAATAATCTACACTACCACACTATCAAAGACGATGGTATTGTATGCAGGTTAAAGTTTGTCAGAATTGGTAAAGACTATCAGGAATATGGACTTCGCATTCCTGATACAATACTAACTGAAGATATTAAGAGATCAGAATCATATCAAATGTTCTACAAATACTCAATTGGTCATATTCCCCCGCAAGAAGAGCAGAGGTAAAGGTTCAAAGAGAAAGAAGACTATTGATGACTCTCAGGAAACTGTTGATGTATCCGAAGAGTTTGAACCTGAACCTGAACCAGTCAAGAAGAGAACTTCTAGTAAGAAAAGGGTCAAGAAAACGGTCACCATTTATGCTGAAGACAATATCATTCCTAATCCAGATGTTGCTTTAGAGTTAGGTAAATCTATCAGCTTGACTGAAGCTGAAGAAGCAGAAGCATCTAGAAAGGTTCATGCTACTCATGTAAGAATCATAACTGAATCTGTCCCCACACCTGCTAGAAGAAGATCATCTGAGACTTCTCATAAGCTTAAGGGTTTTCAATATCTTACTCTATAAGAACAAGAAGTCGTTGATACGATGAAGGCTCTTAAAGAAAGTAGAAAGTCCAGCAGAAGACAACCAGGTACCAGAGGCTCAAATGAAGGAACTGGTAGGAAACTAGGGGTTCCTGATGAGTCCATAGTCATCTCTGCCGCCTCAAGTAAAGGAACTGGTGTTAAACCAGGGGTTCCTGATGAGGATAAGGACATTACTGAAGAAAAGGTCATTCTTGAATGGGGAGATACTTAAGACAGTGCACATGATGATGATAATAATGACAATGTTGAGAAGGATGATCAAGATAAAGATGTTGATGTTGAAAAAGAAGGTGATGCTGATGATGAAGGTGATGCTCATAAATTAGATGAGGATGATATATACAAGTATAAGATTCGTTTACGAATAGATAAGGATAAAAGAATGTCAAATGCTGAAGTTGCAGGTTCTGATAAAGTTGATGAAGAAGTTTCTGATGCAGCCAAAGCAGATGCTGAAAAGAAATCAAAAGTAAAGGATGATGCCAAGAAGACTAAATTTCCTCCTTCAAGCTCAAGCTTATCTATATCTTCAGGTTTTGGTGATCAATTTCTTAAAACTTCTTTTCATATTTCTCTTATTGGTAATATTAAGGATTCTACAGATGCAGAGATCAGCTCACTAATGGATGTCAACATCCAATGTGAAGTTCTACAAATACAGTCTCCAACTGTACTTAGAGTATTGGTGTATGTGATTACTGAGCCATCAGTTCTCACACCAATTCTTGAAACTCCTTTAGCTACAACTGTTACTACTTCACCTCCTCTATCTGTCTCCACCATTCTACTAGTTCCTCAACAACAATAAGAAACAACACCAATTCCAACACCACCAGTCATAACCGATGCTCCAATCGTCACCACTATTGTTCCTAAATCAGATGCACTTAATGTTGTTCAGCTAAGAGTTGCAAATTTGGAAAAGGATGTGTCTGAGCTCAAGAATTTAGATATCTCTGTTGAAGCCTTTGTTGCTCTCGAGACACATGTTCCAACTATTGTCGATAATTATCTTGGAACCAAAGTTGAAGATGTTTTTTAGAAAGAGCTACAGAAACACACGACATATCTTATTCATAAATACTCTCTAATGCAAGCTCCAGAGTCAAGCAAGTTAAAGACTCCAACTATCAACATTAAACAAGAATCTGAGAAGAGTCCTTCTGAGATTCTCAAGATAAAAAAGGAACAAGCTGAAAAGCAACAGAAGCCTCAGTTTACCATCGAGTCTACTGACAGGGAAGCTCTTAAAGAGTTTGATTCGAAAAGCGCTCTCTATCAACATATGCATGCTAATAAATCTTTTAACAGAAATCCTGCCAATCATCGATTGTACCATGCTCTCATGGAAGCATTGATCGAAGATGAAAATGCAATGGATAAGGGAGTCACCGATACTATCAAAGACCATAAGAGAAAGCATAATGGTAATGAAGATGATGATGACGAAGGCCCTTCAGGTGGACCAAACCAGGGTAAGCAGACCGAGAGGAGAAGAACTAAAGAATCTGAGAAGAACTAAAACAAGTTGGTGGTAGTAAAATTCTACTAGAATTAGTTTCTTGAGGGTGTAATGAAAGTCTAATGTTTAATTCTTTTAGGTCAAGCCGAGTATTCAAGTGATCTTTCATTTTTCTAGCAATGCCTAATAGTGTAAACAATACATTATCACATACATTTTTTTCTATATGCATGACATCAAGATTGTGACGAATAGGTAAAAAATCCCAGTAAACCAACTCAAAGAAAATACTCTTTTTCTTCCAGTTATCTTGTCTCTCGTCTTCATTACCTTCTTTTTCGTTCGAGTTGGTTGCCTTTTGTTTAACCTTTACGTTCATCTTCCCCTTTCCTTTCATTTTCTCTTTCATCTTTCTTTTCTCACTTCTTAATGCAGCTTTTCTCTCCCTCTCGTTCTCTTTTTCTAATTCTTATCTTTTCCTTTTTTTAAATACATCTTCCTTTTTATATACCGTCTCTACATCTTTCAATTGGTCAAGTAATTCAGAACCTGATAATACTCTTGGTCGCGAATCCCATTCAGGCTCTCCATTAAAAGCCGCCTTGTCTCTCCTTAACTTATTATTTTCTTTTAGCCATCTTCGGTGTCCTAAATAGCAGAATTTGCGACTTTGCTTTAGTCTAAAAGATCGGGTTTTTATGTTACATGTTGGACATGCAAGTCTTCCCTGTGTGCTCCAGCCCGATAATTTGGCATAAGCTGGAAAATCGCTAATTGTCCATAAGAGTGCAGCATGTAACTGAAACATACTTTTACTCGATGCATCATACGTAGAAACACCATCACGCCACAGATCCTTTAGCTCATCTATTAAAAGCTGCAAGTATACATCAATCTTATCGCCAGGAGCTTTAGGACCATCAATAAGAATAGAAAGAATAAACGAAGGTTGTTTCATGCATAACCATGGTGGTAGGTTATATGGAATTAAAACAACAGGCCATGTACTGTGTGAAATAGTCATGGTCCTAAATGGATTAAATCTATCATCACCATGAAACAACATACAATCACTCGGGCATGCATCCCATGTTTCGTAAGAAAAACCCAAATCAGAAACTATTTTATTAGCTTCATAATATGACTTTGGAATTACAACATCTCCTATTTCTTCAAGTGCCTCACAAAATAACTCAAGCACCATCGTGCATGACTTGTTTGACCACCCGCCAAGTACTTTTATATGTAAAAGTTGAGTAATGAAAGAAAGCGATGTGAATCTTTTACTCCCTTTAAACAAAGGTCATTGTCCGTCCTTTAACATCTTAAAAACTTTTTTGGTCTCATCATCCATCATTCCTTTATCTACATCAGTAGATTCAAACACATTTGGAATTCCCATTGCATCCTGTACCATGCCAACAATGTCATCGCTCTCAATATTTGTGGTCACTTCCTCGTTTTGGTCATTATCCCTTGAGTCTCAAAATTATGCATAAGTGACCACGGCAAGTAGTTTTCCATAAAACCATTAGCGATAAGATCATCCTTTATACTCTCTCTATTATTATAAAAACGACCACCATACCTTGCACATGGACATTTTTTAAAAGATCCTGGCCTTACATCTGAAAATATTGAGTCTAAGAATAACTTAACACCTTTCGTAAACTGTGATGATGTTCTGTCCTTCAGATGCATCCAACTTGTATCCATACCTAACGACAACAATACCTTTGACACTTTATGTTTTGTTACGCTGGTACGATAATGAAGAGGTAAAAAACTAGCAGGTTGTTTGAACTTTGATGTCAACTAAAGCTAGCACACCTCAATAGCAATAATACAATGTCGTTCTAAAAAACATAAAAAACATAGCAATAATACACTAGTACCTAGATTAGCATATTATTTGATATAATATTTAAGACTTAAATGGAAATTATACAAACAATATCATAATAGTGGGCTGTCTATAACACTTAATTAATTTATCCATGGGTGAAACTTAATAGTATAAGAAAATAGTAGATATAAGATATAAGGTCAAGCCATTGGTTATATTTTAATGTCAACATAGATAAAGATATCTGTTGTTACTGCTTTTTCAAAACCTACAGGTATTAAACAAGCACACTTAAGTAGCACCTTTTGCAACTTATATACTTTCTGGCCATTTTACAAATAAAAGCCATAACAAGTGTTATCTTGTTCTTATTGGAGCAGGGTATTATGGACAAAATATGTTCAATGGATTACACTACCTAAAAGGCCGAAATAAAGACCGTTGATGCTCATGAAAGATAATAACAAGTAACAACATTAGGATGCAAAGATGATAATCAGTCTGCTTATGGTCCACCTTGAGTTCCATCGTTTTAACATCCTCATTTATTTTCGTACCATATAAACGGGACCCACCCGAAATATATTAGATGGGAATTTGAGATGATCACAGATAATCTCAGCAAGGATTTAGATAGATTTAATAAAGGTTCTAAAGCTGTTAGCTTGCCTCAGCTACTTTTAAACCTTTTTTTCACCTAAACCACTACTGCCACAAGACCTTCCAGCAGCTAGAAGTTGATCCACTAAACCACACAAACCGGTTTCCGGCCCCACAACTCCTATCCATAATCGCACATGTCTTTGTATGCATCGGTGTGCAGGGTAGTATAGTTACTTGTTTAAGTAGTAGTTGGAAAGGGGTTCTTGAAACTAGTATTAACAAGATATGGTCCAGTGAGCACATCAATGATGCAGGGATAGCATGTTAGGGAATGATATAATTCACACTTTCCATGATTGCATGTCCTTTGTAATGTAACAGGATACAATTCAAGTATCAGCATGATATAGTGCAAACATTTAATGATTGCATGTTCTAAGCTAATCTAACAAAATAAGTACGACATGTATAGAGTGTAACACAGGTCGATATAAATAATCAAGAATCATGATGCAGAAAACAGAATGAGCAAACCAACTGTCGAACCAAATAAGCCAGCAATATGATTAGCAGCAGCCACGATAACCAGGTCCTGCCCTTTCCTACTAGCTTAATGTTTGGAAATAGATAGGATTTTGGTAATCAGTCTACTCAAGGTGATTGTTTTGGTAAATAGATAGGGTTACCATCTGCTTATGTGTGTCATTTCCATTAGTTTCTACATAGGGTTTGGGATCAAGATATCATAACCCTTTATAAGGCACAATCATTTTCCTTATGTTAATAACTTTTTAATAGTGTTATGTTATTTGTTTGTTAAGTTCAGGTATAAGTACATCAAATAAGCACTTCAAGTATTTGGTTATTATATATTACATATTGTAACAATCCTTGTACTGCTTTTTTGGAATCCAACAAGCCGTTGGAATCTCATAATGTTAATAAAAGGTACACATCATTAGGATGCGCAAAGCGGGATAATCAATTTCTAGGACACGATATTCCAAGCATCCCTATTGATACCATTTGAGGTTTTACTTCACAAACAATTTCCTTTTCATTTAAACAATATAAACACATAAAAATTTTACACATGATTTAATGACATTATACCATAAGCAACACCTCCTAATTCTACCATATCTTATTAAACGAAACTATCTAGGCACAAAGAACAAGCCATACTAATTTATAGCAATTAAACAAATATATCATCCAATTGACAAATAATATACAAAAGCCACACATAAATCATACAAGCAATTAATTCAATACTGAAGATAGAATTATACCTAAAATTATTAAACCCTAGGTAGCAGAAGCACTTCTTTTGGTTATGGTGTTTGATAAATTTAGGGGAAATCATCCTGGATATATATTAGGGAGATTTTTAATTTTAGATGCGATTTGTGTGAGAGAAAATCGTAATAAAGTAGGATTGGAGGGAAACTTTAGAGGGAATGAAAACAATGGAGGGAGTTTTTTTCTTCTGCAATTTATTTTAGGCGGTACAATATTTGGCACGGTTTCATCATGTTTTGGAACGATAGGTTTAAGGTTTCTATGAAATTGTTAAATTATTTTTAGATTTTCCTATGTATATAGTATATAATAATTTGGTAAAATGAAATTATTTAATTTAAGATAAGGTTTTATTAGTTTTGAACAATGTTTTATAAACCGGTTTTTTAATTGACTCGGCCGAGCTATCGGTCACGGTTCAACCGGGTTAATTTGTGGTTCAACCGGGTTTTCCGGATAAAACCGGCTTCCGGTCACCCGACCGGTTCATGGTTCAATCGGTTCAACCCGGGTTTTAAAACATTGGTATTGAAGGAGAGTCGCTCTTGTACTTCATTATACATGTTAAAAATGGATCATTTAACCTTGTTTAATAATCGAGCCAACTCGAGCCATTTTTATTACTTGCCTGATATTTTGAAAAGACTTATACATACACGTTCAAGGGGTGGTCAGTGAAAAGTGAGGGTTGAAAATGATCACAGGGTACCTTAGTTAGGCGACATACATTTGAGTCAGACATTTGCCATCGGTGAGTAACCGGCACACATGAACGACCTCATTTGTTTACATGTTTGCACGTATAATATGAATTTTTTTAAACTCGTTCTTAAAAAGAAAATTCTTATTTATGAAACAATGGTAACTCGCCAAAAAGTGGAAGAAACCCGTTTTAAGTGATCTGAGTTACGTCGAGTGGTGATGAAGGTTATTGATATATATTAATTCATTTGATTTTAAGATGAATTTTGATCGTAAAAATTTAATAATGAAGGAAAATTGAGGAATAAAGTAAATCAAATCGAATGTAAATTAAAAAAAGGAAGAAAAAATATTGTCAACACGCGTGTGAGACGAAATAGGCATTTGGGTAAGGTTTTAAAAAAAATCATTCCAAATACACAAGTATTTGCCACAAGCCCTAGAAACCGTTCTAAATACACCTATGTATTTGGCACTTCAGGTACCAAATGTCCCAAATACATAAGTAGTTGGCACCAATAATTGAAACAGTTCCCAATACACATGCACTTGGCACCATTGTTACAAACCATTCCAAATGCATATGTATTTGGAATGCTTTTCTAATATCCGTCCCAAATTCATAATTTTTTGGCACCATTGTTACAATCCGTCCCAAATACACGTTTTTGGCACCCTTTTTTTACCGTTCCAAAAAAGTTCATCCCAAAAAGCCCCTTTTTTGTAGTACGATAGGATACGAACGGCAAATAGGAAATAGTAAAATCAAATAGCGGGAATAAGCATCTCAAGGGAACATGCAATACAACTAAAGCAACATGGCAAACGCTAGGCAATAAATGATGATCTAGATCTTAACACTCGCAAGCATTCTCATAAGTTCAAGGTCAAATCATTTTCAGGTGGTCTTAGCATTTGTATGTCCCTTCCCTCCCTCTAACATAACTTAAGGGAACTACCCCCATCATTTCATGGTCCTTCGTAAATTAAGCATAGTTGATCAGGCTATGCGTAATTTAAGAAAAATTATGAAATGCTCGGGCCAATTAACTTTTGCCATGTTTGAGGTTTTACGAAAAATTTAGTTTGGTTATAGTTGCGTGTTTATTTTTTTTACAAAAATGGCATTCTCTATAACCTTGGCTCTGAATACCAAGCTGTCACACCCCGCAAAAGCGAAAACACGGGAATGCGACATAATGATTTACATTGCTCAAGATACAAGATCATACCATACAAGGTTTACAAAGATAATAGTTCACAAGTTTGCATTCTTGATACATGAGACACTAATCTTTAGATATCGCCCTAAGAGTGTACGTCCTTACTTTCCATTACTCTCGATTTACCTTGGTTGAAACACACCCAAAAATGATACTTGAAAAGGTCAACATAAAGTTGGTGAGCTCGTAGGTTTGATAACAACCCAGTTGTTGTGCCATAGTTTCAAAAGGTGGACAATTGTGAAATATGACAGTGAATACATGTACTAGATTAGATACCAACATAGCAACTCCTTGCTATCATAGATCCATAGGTACACCACAGACATAAATACCATTACAACAACTCCCAACTACCCTAGATTCATAGATACACCACAAATCTAGATACAAACACTCACAAAAACCCAAGCTCTTAGTTTACTCGCACCTAAAGCCTACCAGCTGGAGCTATACATAGGGCGGAAGACCCACAAGTTCACAAGGTTCACAAGATCACCAGATCACAAGATCACCAGATCACAAGATCACAAGATCACAAGATAAGATCCACAAAACAAGTTCAACAAAATCTCATGTCATTCACATAGCAGTCAAAGACACATAGCATTGTCCAAAAAGATAAAGTTTCGCACAGTGAAGAAAACAAGTTCAAAACAGATTTGAGTATCATTTTCCCCCAACGAAAAAGAATTAAAAAAAGTGGGGCTACGAGAACTCACCTCAAAAGATGACAATAGCTGACTAGATAATCTCTAACTAGATGCACAACGGTACCCACCCACGACCTAGTATTAAGTTCATCTTAGTAATGCGTTGCATGAATTTGTCTTGTTGTATAAAAGTTTGCATTAAAATTTGTGAAAAAGTTCACATCCTTGTTACAAAAGGTTTTGTATCATGGTTGTGTGGTAACTAGGTAAGTTGACTCGATGCACTCAGGCTAAGTGCGACATTAACACATGATGTTCAAAAACCGAGTTTGTGTTTCATGATGAATAGAGCGTTCAAAAGATCATAGACGAATTCGGCGAGAAGTGGTTAAGAATTTAAAGATCGGAATTAATGTTAAACAATTCCAAAATATTAAAGTATGAATGATATTCATAATCAATAATAATATGTTATTACTTCGTCCTCTTATCGGGCTTATAAGGGTAAGTATGAATTATTGTCTAATTTGTACGTTTAATCAAATTGTTTCAACCTTGAAACTTAACGGTTAATAAAATCTAGTTTCGTTCTTTTGTCGGATCACAAGAAAATGAGTGTTTTCCAAGATATTTCTAAGTGTGAGACATTTTATAAAATTTTAGCATGACCTGTTTGTTTGTAAGAGTTTTCCCAAGGTTTTCAAACTTTAATTTCAATCACTTTCTAATTTTGACAATTTCCAAATCAAATACCAAGTTTAGGTTTTTCATGACGGTCCGTTAAAATACACTTTTCAACTAAATAAGCTCATAACCAAAGATAGAAAATCCAATAAGCTAATAAGCTCTTATTCAAGATATGATAAGCAAATAAGCTAACATAATCCGAGCCAAAACAGTAATGGGCCGAGCCCTAGATTTCCTTTCTCTTACTTGTTGGGCCGCAACCACACACAAGCCCAAAACCACAAATAAGCTTACGAAAGGGGCTAATAAGTCCGAACATAGAATATGCTGTGGAAATAAGCCACAAAAGTTTCAAAATAAGCCGAATAATTCATGGGCCCAGCCTATGACTCCTTTTCTTAGCTCGTCGGTTGGGTCGAGACACCAAAACAAGTCCGAAACTCGAATAATCCCAACTAAGCATATTTTTAAGGGTTTTCAAATAAGCACGAATAAGCCCTAGACAACACATGATATTTTAGCACAACAACCATGATATAAAAATGACCAACCCTTCTTTTTCCCTTTTTGACCATGTCTAGACCAAACGCACCCTTAGGAGTCTTTCGTTAAATTTTAAGTTTAGTTTTTGACAAACGCGTTGTACAACCACCATTAGATCATTGATAAGCTACCAAAAGGATAAGAGTTTTGAAGTTTTGAATACTTACAAGAATTTGTGTTTGAAAGAGGAATTAAACAAGAACAAACAACCCAAACGTTGTATTTGATTACCCGAGACTACTAGAAAATCAACCCTTGAACGTTTCTTAACCCTTTGATCTTGAAAAAGCTTGAAAAATGATATGTTTCTTGCATTGGTGGCTCACTCGATTTCAAAGAGAGAAGAGAGAGTATTGTTTTGTTTGATGCTTGGTGTGTGAAGTGTGTGTTGTTTTTTAAACATATAAGACAATTAGGAATGGGGACATGGAAGCAACAAACTAGCACCCATGTCTCCCAATGGGGACCGATGAGTACAAAGGGGTGGGAGGGTATCCTATGCTCTTTTGTCTTGTGTCGGGAATTAACATTATGACTAATTTTAATGATAACCGAAAACCCGAGTTCCAAATTAAGAAAGTTCATGTTACTAAGACACGTTGCGACAACCTAGACTCGTCTAAAATCGTTTCAAGATCGTTGTTTTCCTTTAACGTATTAGTTTTGATTTCCGTTTCGCGAAAACATCCGTTTCCTGATAGTTTTGACCGTACTCCCAGGATTTACGTTCCAAATGAACGTTATTGATAAATTATGAGATAACTTATATCAAATAAGTTTATTAGATCGACCCAAGGTATTTAGATATGTTTCTAGTTTACTGTCGTGCCTGTACGCGTTGCGTGATGATTTTTGCTGAACCCGAGAAAACTTCCTGGTAATCGTTAG
>BQNB010198821.1:0-11106 GCA_026074375.1 Tanacetum coccineum | reverse complement strand
ATTTACTTCCATTTTATAAGAGATGACAAATATTAACTTATTTCTTTTGTAAAAATTTACACAAACACATGGATCTTTAATAATAACTATAGATCTATGAATAATGGATGAAACCAAACAAAGATTCATGTAACACTTACAAATCAAGAAGAGCAAGTAGCAAGAACACTAGATCTATACCCAAGAATTATAGATCTTCAAAAACCCCAAATAAATCTTGAAACCCTAACTTTATAATTCTTGAAATCTCTTGAAAACAACCAACTAACACTTGGATCTACCTTAGATAACCTTAGAAATGAGTTTAGAATACTTGAATCTTGCTAGGAATCAAAAGTTATGAATGTGTTTGTGTGGGTTGGTTGTGCCGTGAGCTAGGCAAAGAGGGGAGGGAGAAAGAAAATTTTTGGTGGCTTGTAAATGTGTTATAACCCTAAGTGTGAGTATGTGCTTGTATTTATAGTGGAAGAGTTAGGGTTTGATGGGTTAGTAGATGCATACAAGTGACCAACACACCAAGAGTGTGTGTGTTATGTGGTTCGGCCAAAAAGGGCTCACAAGGACCAAGATGGTTCAATTTTTCTAGCCTAGGTTCACTCAAGATGGTTATGGTTCAAAGTTTGCTAGTCAAATGTGTAAGAATAGTGTAAGTAAACACATGCAAGTGTTGTATGATAAGTATACTCATGAGAGTGACACTCTCATGTGTCATTTTCCAAGTTTACATGCACACATGGGTGAGGCTTTCAAAATAAGATGCCAAATCTTTAATTTAGAGTTCAAGTATACTTGTTGTTGTAGTTTAGGCGCCACATTTGGCTAGGGAAAAGAGGTGAACGAAATTTTTAGTAGTATGACACTAGAAATACGATAACTTGAGTTTACACGAAAAGATTTTGAGTTTCCGGGGTTCCGTTTGGTCAAAAACGCGAAAAACGCAATTTAAAGGATAAAACCCTAAAATTAATATCGGAAGTGATTAAAAATCACGAAACACTCAGGAAAGCTAATATAACACATATAATGCCTAAATAAATTTATAACCGATGCCGGAACGCGTCCGGTGACGTTTCTCAGTTTTTACGCAGTTTAGTTCCTCGGTAAACTGTCAGATTTAAACGTAACGAATAAAATTTAAAGTAGATGACCGGAGTGGGTCGGAATACTAACCGGAAATTTACGGGGTGTGACAATTATTGTTATTTTTATAATTATTGTTAGTTTTATTATTGTTATCATCATTTACACGATAAGACATTAAAAAGGCATGACTAATGAAGTTAAATAAATCACTACCAATTGTTCTCGATTATAGATTTACGACATATTAGCCTGTTTAAGATTTTACTGAGTTCGTTTGGCAAAAAGTTAAAAAAATCCATTAACTATACAGACATTTATCACTTAGTCACAGTTCGCAAACTGATTCATAAACATAAGATTATATTAATATAATTAAAGAGCAGTGCACAGTACCTTATTTATTGAATAAAATATTCGAGTGTGCGCGACTCCCAATGCAAGGGAAAAAAATAGTATACTACATATATGAACATTAGCCGAACAAGAAAAACACAAAAGACTTTAGCTTGTGATACTCCCGACGGGAAAAAATATTTTTAAAAACCAATTTTCAAAACACACCCTGAACCTTAATCTATTTACGACTTTTTTATATAACAAACTTTATTTACTAATTATGGAGCGCATATCTATCGATTTATTCGGAAAAAAATGTCGTTGAAAAGATCGTCGAAATGCAAACAAAACGAGTCCAATATTGAAATGCTTCAAACATGCGTACGCTTTTATAAAAATGTTGAAGTTTAATATATATATTTAAAAAATCAATTTTCAAACCCCACCCTAAAGCATGGTAAATGTTACAAACCCGAGATGCAAAAGGAAAAAAAAATTAAAACAATTTTCAAAACGCACCGTGAACTTTAACATACTCATGACTTTGTTATATAACAAACTTTATTTATCAATTATTGAGAGCATATCTATCGATTTATTCGGAAAAAAATGTCGCTTAAAAGATTGTCGAACTGCGAACAAAACGACCTTAATATTAAAATGCTTCTGACATGCGTACGATTTTATAAAAATATTGAGGTTTAATATATATATATATATATATTAAACCTCAACATTTTCATAAAATCGTACGCATGTCAGAAGCATACGACCCCAATATTAAAATGCTTATGACATGCCCGACGATTTTATAAGAATGTTGAGGTTTTTTATATATATATATATATATTTGATAACGCTCAAATTTATTTTTTTAGTCGCGTTATCCGTACTTTTGTAAAAGTTATTTGGCTATTTATCTATGGTTTTGTTACTTAATTGTCTCAAAGTGTGTTTGCAAGTATATTTGTAGCCAGGTTCAAGAAAATCAAGTAAAAAGACAAAGAAACGAAGAATTAATGAAGTTTTATGCAAGTACGAAGAATCCCTCATCAAGAACAAGCTCGGGAAGCATTTCAAGAGCAAACGAGTCAACCATACAAGCTTCCAAGTCCCAAGGATGAGCCTAAACGAAGTATTGTTGAAGTATAAAGACCCACGACCAAGCACGATTCAAACGGGAAGCTCAAACACGAAATTGGTCAACGTGTATAATGGGGACGAAGCTCCAGCCGGCCGGTTGAGACCACTTTTCTGCATCTGCTGCACCATTTTTGTCTTGAAAATCCATGAACGATCAAGAAGGATCTAGACTCCATTTCCCTGCATTATTACAACCCTTTGGCTCCAAGAAAACATTAAATACCCAAGGCCTTCACACTACTATATAAAGGAGTCTCATGGCTTAGTTTTTGATAAAAAAAATCATCATTCTCTCTTCTAAACTTCATCCCAAATTCTCCTCCACCCTTGAGGACGAATTTACACCATTATATCTCACCCAAAAGACCTTAAACTTTCTGCTATATCCCAGAAGAAGGCTCAAGAACATCAAGAAAGGTGCCGAAAACCATTTTCCAGTTGGTACAAAGCTTGTAGTCGATTAGAGGCTTAAGGGTTGCTCTAAATCCTTCTATTACCAACTGTGATTGCTATTGTGGTATACTCTTGTTAATTTACAAAATGTTATTGAATGTTATGAATGTTATGATTGTTGAAACTTTGGTTATTGTTGAAATAATCATGGAGTAGTTCTTTATACACTTGTTTAGATGATGTTTATCATATGAGGATTGTTTATGTTTGATTATGGTTTTGGTCAATTTCATGTTATGTTTGAGATCCATTTGCGCTTGAGTTTTATTCAATTGCTTATCATGTTGGGTTAGTTGTTGGTGATTTCAAAGGTCGAAATTCAACTAGTTATAATTATTTGTCTATGAATGATTGTTTTATGTATTGACCATTTCATAAACAACTTGATTATGCAAAAAGACTCGAGTATGATTGTTAACATATTTGTGAAACGAACCGCGAATCAAACTTGTTAAATAAACATAAGTGTGAATTGGTTGATTTGGAATTTGTCGCCATCATATTCTTTACTTATAATCATTTTGTCAAAACCATCTTCATATGAACAATCCGAATATTATGAACTAATCCAAACAAGTGTTGTCTTTTAGTTATTGAATTTTCTTGATCATTATTTCCGTGTTATTAGTTGCTTATATGGTATCTTGGCTTGTGACATCCATTTTACCAATTTCGTATTGCTTATTACTTACAATTGAAAACACCCAAATCTTAGTGAACAACCTCGGCTTACCACACTAAGCTAGCTACATATGAAAGGGTCATACTTGCCCGTATGTTCTTTGCTTATTTAGTTATTCGTGTTATAAATTTAAAACTATAGCTCGAGACACATCAAGTTTAGTCACCGTTGCCCGAGATTTAATATGTGTTTTTATGTTTTTTTGAAATCTTATATTTAGTTTAATATCATTTGTGCATAATTTGTCCTGTGAAAAAATCACCCCAAACACCCACCAGAAGGATGCCAAGCCATCCGGCTTGGCCCTCGTCAAACACCAACCTTCATCCAGCCGCCCGGCTGGACTGCCCTGTAGGCCGGCTGGGGTCGTTCTGAACTAAACCCAAATTTATTTTTTATTTTTTTCGAAAAAACCCGTTTAGCATTTATACCTCAGTTCGAGCCTTACCTAAAACCATTCTTAGTTGTGTTTTAACTTGATTAAACGCCTGTTTGTCGAGAAAGAACCAACTACACCATTTCCGTTGTAATCAAGTCTGAAATACCCGAACCAAACACCACCCAACCGCCCCGTTTCCAATCTGTGTGCCATTTTCGTATTTTTATCCACTCGTTTGATCCCAAACCCCGTGGTTAGAACCCGAAGTCATTCAAACCATCCGGTTTGATTGATTTGGTACAAATTGTTTCTGTTTTCTTTTTTTATTGTTTCTTACTTTGTTTAAAATAGGTTTTTTTATAAATTTGTCTTTAAAAAATAGTCTTAAAAGTTGGTTAGTCGAGTTAAAAAAAAGTTTTTTTAATTAAGTCATCTTTGTTTTATAATTTGTTTAAAACTTATTAAAAAAATAAAAAAAGGAACTTTTTATTTTATACGTATAATTGCTATATTGTATCATTAAATCTAAATACATCGTTAGTCAATTGGTAAATCGGCTCACCCATAGTGAACAAACTATAAGAGAGGTATAAGGCGGGTCGTTTTGCTTTCCAAAAGAAGTCGGGTTTTTAATATGCTTCGCGCTGACCTGCTTGTCCGCCTCTCCGCTTCTTTGTGCGTTCAATGGAGCTACCGAGAACCTTTGATAGGATGATGTCGAGATTTAAAGCATTAATTTAATAGTAACATTTTTTCTAATAGTCGTTAAGTTATTTTTCTTTTACATCATATAAAATAATAAAAAAATATATAAAAATATATTTTTCCTTTTAGTTTAAGTTAATCTTTTTATCTTAATTTCCTATGACTCTTTGCAAATTGCTCCGGGTTTGTATAAACCCGCGTTCTTGGGGTAAACATCTCGCTAGTCCGTTCCGCGAACTTAAACGTAAAATCAAAAAGATGACTAAATCGGAAAAGACACCAAAAGTACCCCTCGAAATCGAATCACTCGAACCTCAAGTCAAACAACCGTTCATCGAGGAGTTTTAGTCATAACGTCCAAAATCAAAATATTGATGGAGAAATTCGAAACACCACCCGATTCCCCACTCGTATTCGTCATTGATCCCGATGACCAACCCATGTGGTCAAGCACTAGGACCGTTGCTCCAACTCCTAGTTCCGCTATTGTTCAACTCCCTATTTCTAATCATTTTCGTATCAAGGGTACCCACATGCAAATGTTTTGGGATAATCAATTTGATGGGCGAATCCGGTCCGATCCTCATCGACACGTAGCCGATTTTCTTGAGATTAGTAACCTATTCCAATATAGTGAAAATCAAGAGGAAGCGGTTAAGTTGAGGAGATTTCCTTTCTCATTATCAGGAGAAGCTAAGACTTGGTTGAATGAATTAAGTGAAGGGACGATTACTTCGTGGAATGAATTGAGAGAAGCTTTTATAAGCCGGCACTTTTCTTTCGTAAAGTTTAAACGTCTCCTAAACGAAATTCATAGCTTTCACCAACTCGATAACGAAACTCTTGTTGAAGCTTGGATTCGTATGAAAGAAATGCTTCGCACTTGTTACGGACACGGTCTAACCAAAGGCAAGATAATTGAAATATTCTATCGTGGTTTAGACGATCCAACACAAGGAATTCTCGACGCCGAAGGAATCTTCCTCTACAATACTCTCACTGAAGCTTTCAAAATCCTCGATGACAAGGTCCTTCTCAAACTCGATTTCTCATATGATTCCCAAAACATCCGCAAACCAAAATCCGTTGTTTCCGCCAGTGGAAATAGCATCAACTCTGATCATGCCATTTTGATGGATAAATTCGAGGCTCTTGCTACAAAAATCGATTCCAAATTCCTGAAAATTAGGAAAGAGCTCAAAGAGATGCGAGACGGTCAAAGAGACAACCACGCTTCACAAATCTACATGAAGGATGACACGCTGATGTGTGAACCTCATGAAGCAAATTACGCCCAAGAATATCACGGAGGATATCATGACTGAAATTCCAAAATTCCGTACTCCTACCAAAATCGTAACTATCCGCCACGAAATAGAATGTCACATCCATCATGATATTTCGAATTACCCAAAACCTCACCGGAAAAGATGATGAGAAAGTAGATGGCTGGGCAGACGAAAGCGAATGAACGTATGAAGAACCAAGTGGTTGAATTGAAGAATTAAATCAATCAAGGATTGAGAAACCGCCAAGCGATTATCGAGAACTTGAAGAGGCAGTTTAAGTATCTCGAGAAAACCCAACACACCAAATCCCTTCCTCGTACCATAAATACCAAACTAAGACATGAAATTGTCTACAAACCACCCTCTGTCGGAAACGAGAATGATAAGGGTGATGTCAAAGCTATCAAGGATGACGAAAATGAGCCTATTCCAACCGTGCCAAACCCAAGCCGAATCAAATCTAACTCTCCAACCGTATCGCCTTTCTCAAGGATGGCACCGCGCATACCCCATACACGAATGCGAAGACGTTTGCAAATGATGTATTGATGAATCATGTTGGTGACAAGGAGTTAAAATCAACTGATGGCGTTGGAAATAGAGTTTTAGCAAAGAAGGAGAAGGATGACGTGGGTATGCCAAAGTAACCCAACAAATAGTGGAAGCTGAACGACAAAGTGGTTCCTCGCAACAAAGAAGTTTATCACTATCTTTAGCGCCCAACTGAAATTCCCCACTTGAACCGTATCATCAAAGATTCCTAAATCTTGTGGAAGAATCTAGCTAATGACTCTGAAATAAATTAAGCGCTTCTCGGGAGGCAACCCGAGCTTTTAATTGTTTGTGTGATTTATTTTCAGTTTTGAATAAACATGTGCATCCTAAAAAAATTATTTTTCAACTTGTCAAATCTTAAGTGTGGGGGTGTTACATGCTCGTAGTATTTAAAATATATTATTGTTTGTAGTATGTTTGTTTGGTTTGTTTTGTTTGAATAATTGCAGCAGGTAATGGAGGAGGATGCTTGGAGGTGAAGTCAATTGATCTCACACGCTTATGCTAGCATTTACGTAGCATGCATCATATGGAGTGCAATCGTGATTTCTCATGTCCGGATGTCTGGTTTTCTCTTACTCTTATTTCCCTATTTTATACTTTGATTCGTTTTGTAGCATTGAGGGCAATGCTAAACTTAAATGTGAGGGAGGTAAATAGGGAAAACGAGACTGATTTTTAAAAATTTCATATTTATGGGCTATTTTAAAAATTTTGTATACTTGTTTGTCCTTATGATCTAGTTGTTTTCACGCGTATAAGTTATTATATTAGAATAACTAGATCAATCCACTGGTGAAATACTGTAATTTTGGAGATGTGTCCCGGTTAATATTGCAATCCATTCTGGGATCGATAACATTTGCTAGCGCACTTATAGCCCTTTTCACTAACTTGTGAGGATTTGAGCCTGTTTCATATATAGCATACATCTTTTATGCTCGATCTTTTTGCTATGAGTGTGTCGGTGATTTTATTTATTCTAGAACTTGTACCTGTAAATCATTACCAGACCTCAGTAAGATCATATTCGTGTGATATAAGTGTATATGCGTGATAAAGAGGCAATCTTACGATTTTAACCAAAATACCATTTTTCGTTTTCAGATTTATATTAGCTAGTTACACTGATTAGCTAACCTTAGCCTAAGCCTTGTCAAAGTCTAAACGGTGGGTTTCTAGTTGCTTGAAATATGAATTGTTTTTTATGATTATTAGTTATGCCACACTTCGTCATTTGTGTGTGCCATTCAGACAAAGACGAAGACTGCAGCTTCTTATTTGTATTTTTATGGTGTATGTTTATACGAAGTGTAGGGGAGTTCGATGTATGAAAAAAAGAAAAAAATGAAATTAAAAAAAAGAGGAAAAAAAGAATAAGTTATCAAAAAAGAAAGAAAAAAAAATATATGTGATGACAAATAATAGCCAATGTGCTATATATTATGAAGATGAAGGAAGATGAAGTATTTGAGATATCGATTAGCCAATGTGCTAAGATGTGATATACTTATATTGTGATCGATATGTGAAAGAGGAGTTTGTAACTATAATCATTTACAGGTTTGTGGTTTGTTCGGTGACTAGCAACATTGGTTTTTAGACTTTTGACTTATATGTTCTCGTAATTCACCAACTCATAAATTATCCCATGCCTTATCCATACCCTTTATTAACCCGAAGCCTAACGTTACAACCCAATAAAATTCCTCTTTAGATGTGTACACTTGGTGCTTACGCCATATCGGTAGAGTTTTGTTTCATGTACTAGCATATGGTAATAAATTTGGTCACGACTAGGCTATGAGTGAGATTTCTCTTATATACTCCACCACCTAAATAAATGAGTTTTGAGTGAATTATACTTCATTCCTTTTTCGTAAGGTGCTTAGAAATGTTAATCAAGCAAAAAAACCTTTGGGTATTGTCAAACATCTCGGTTTTTCACCAAAAGCTTAAAACGATGAATCGTACCTCGTACTAGTACTTGGTACATTTGCATCGCATTTTTTTAATCATTTTTGTGCACCATGTGGATTTCTTTTTATTTTTCTTTAATTTTGCTTGAGGGCAAGCAAAGTTTAAGTGTGGGGGAATTTGACAACGCTCAAATTGAGTATGTTTTTAGTCGCGTTATCCGTACTTTTGTAAAAGTTATTTGGCTATTTATCTATGGTTTTGTTATTTAATTGTATCAAAGTGTGTTTGAAAGTATATTTGTAGCCAAGTTCAAGAAAATCAAGTAAAAAGACAAAGAAACAAAGAATTAATGAAGTTTTATGCAAGTACGAAGAATCTCTCATCAAGAACAAGCTCGGGAAGCATTTCAAGAGCAAACGAGTCAACCATACAAGCTTCCAAGTCCTAAGAATGAGCCTATACGAAGTATTACTGAAGTATAAAGACCCACGACCAAGTACGATTCAAACGGGAAGCTCAAACGCGAAACCGGTCAACGTGTACACTGGGGACGAAGCCCCAGCCGGCCGGCTGAGACCACGAGCCGAGCGGCTCGTCTGCGTCTGCTGCATAATTTTTGTCTTGAAGCTCCATGAATGATCAAGAAGGATCTAGACTCATTTCCCTGCATTATTACAACCCTTTGGCTCTAAGAAAATATTAAATACCCAAGGCCTTCACACTACTATATAAAGGAGTCTCATGGCTTAGTTTTTGATTAAAAAAATCATCATTCTCTCTTCTAAACTTTATCCCAAATTATCCTCCACCCTTGAGGACGAATTTACACCATTATATCTCACCCAAAAGACCTTAAACTTTGTGCCATATCCCAGAAGAAGGCTCAAGAACATCAAGAAAGGTGTCGAAAACCATTTTCTGGTTGGTACGAAGCTTGTAGTCGATTAGAGGCTTAAGGGTGCTTTAAATCCTTCCATTACCAATTATGATTGCTATTGTAGTATACTCTTGTTAATTTCCAGAATGTTATTGAATGTTATGAATGTTATGATTGTTGAAACTTTGGCTTTTGTTAAATTAATCATGGAGTAGTTCTTTATACACTTGTTTAGATGATGTTTATCATATGAGGATTGTTTATGTTTGATTATGGTTTTGATCTATTTCATGTTATGTTTGAGATCTATTTGTGCTTGAGTTTTGTTCAATTACTTATCATGTTGGGTTAGTTGTTGGTGATTTCAAAGGTCGAAAGGGTTTTCATCATTCAACTAGTTATAATCATTTATCTATGAATGATTGTTTTATGTATTGACCATTTCATAAACAATTTGATTATGCAAATAGACTTGAGTATGATTGTTAACATATTTGTGAAACGAACCGCGAATCAAACTTGTTAAATAAACATAATTGTGAATTGGTTGATTTGGAATTTGTCGCCATCATATTCTTTACGTATAATTAATTTGTCAAAACCATCTTCATATGAACAATCCGAATATTATGAACTAATCCAAACAAGTGTTGTGTTTTACTTATTGAATTTTCTTGATCATCATTTCCGTGTTATTAGTTGCTTATATGGTATCTTGGCTTGTGACATCCATTTTACCAATTTCGTATTCCTTATTACTTAGATTCTGCATAATTAAAAACACCCAAATCCTAGTGAACGACATCGTCTTACCACACCAAGCTAGCTACATACAAAAGGGTCATACTTGCCCGTGTGTTCTTTGCTTATTTGGCAATTCGTGTTATAAATTTAAAACTAGTAGTCGCGAGACACATCAAGTTTTTGGCACCGTTGCCGAGGATTTATTTGTGTTTTTATGTGTTTTGAATCTTTGTATTTAGTTTTATATCATTTGTGCTTAATTTGTCTTGTGAAAAAATCACCCAAACCCACCCAGAAGGATCCAGCCATCCGGCTTGGCCCTCGTCAAACACCAACCTTCATCCAGCCGCCCGGCTGGACTGCCCTGTAGGCCGGCTGGGGTCGTTCTGAACTAAACCCAAATTTATTTTTTATTTTTTTCGAAAAAACCCGTTTAGCATTTATACCTCAGTTCGAGCCTTACCTAAAACCATTCTTAGTTGTGTTTTAACTTGATTAAACGCCTGTTTGTCGAGAAAGAACCAACTACACCTTTTCCGTTGTAATCAAGTCCGAAATACCCGAACCAAACACCACCCAACCGCCCCGTTTCCAATCTTTGTGCCACTTTCGTATTTTTATCCACTCGTTTGATCCCAAACCCCGTGGTTAGAACCCGAAGTCATTCAAACCATCCGGTTTGATTGATTTGGTACAAATTGTTTGTTTGTGTTTTTTTAATTGTTTCTTACTTTGTTTAAAATAGTTTTTTTTATAAATTTGTCTTTAAAAAATAGTCTTAAAAGTTGGTTAGTCTAGTTAAAAAAAAGTTTTTTTAATTAAGTCATCTTTGTTTTATAATTTGTTTAAAACTTATTAAAAAAATAAAAAAAGGAACTTTTTATTTTATACGTATAATTGCTATATTGTATCATTAAATCTAAATACATCGTTAGTCAAT
>BQNB010198820.1:0-11106 GCA_026074375.1 Tanacetum coccineum | reverse complement strand
GATGTTCTTAGATGATCCTAGGATCATATGAAGCAGAGAATGTTTGCTCAATTGGGTTATAGAAAGAAGAAGTGGGGGATAAGAATGAATGAAGGGTTATGGGTTCTATTTATAGGTGAAGGACCCTTAGAGGCCAAGATTTCTTAGCAAGCTAATCTAGGACACATGGGTAACCTAGAGGATGAGAATGAATGAAGGGTTATGGGTTCTATTTATAGGTAAAGGACCCTTAGAGTCCAAGATTTCTTAGCAAGCTGATCTAGGACACATGGGTAACCTTGAGGTGTTGGCTACCTCTTTTGATGCCACAACTAGAAAAGAAGAAACAAGAGACCATGTGAAGTTTTTCTTAATAAAAATATTGAATATATTTGTTATAGACGGTGTGTAAGCTGCTTAGGAATGCATGTGGGTGAGTCATGAGTTGCTTGTTTGCAAAGAAAAGCTCAAAATGGGTCAATTTGCAAGATATAGGGTTCGCGGGTTCATTTGAGTCTTCTAGGGCTCGAATTGTTTCTTTGGCTTATATTTCATGCTCATTGATCATGGAATGATAGAAATATATTCTCAAGGTTTGTATCAAGGTTTATCAATGGAAATTCGCAAGTGGTTTGGGTTAAAGTGGGTTGAAAATGAATGATATATGCCGCGGGTTCAATTAGGGCATATTAGGGTTTCTCGGATCCAATTTTCGTATAAATGATATGAGATGATGAAATAATGATGAAATAGGATTGACATAGTTGTAAAATAAGTTATTACAACTTATTTTAGTGTTGGTTGAAGTTTAAAATGGATAAAAACGAAGAAACGGGTCATAGTGTAGTATTTAACTCGGGTTAGGGTTTCTGACTTTGGTTTTCTTGTAATTTCATGGAATTAGGATGAATATGGATTGTAAATGAAGTATATGATTTGCTTGTAACTTGTACTTGATGGATTGTACAAGATTCTTAAGAAAACGGAGGTAAAACGGCTATTTTGGATGTCATGCATTAATGACTTGTACATTATGTATTAGAGACTTGTATATTCATATGAGATGTTATATTACTTGTACATATTCTTTAGTAGCTTGTACATTCACTTTAGATATTAACCCTTCATGGAATTTAGGGTTTAGAGGTATACGATAACGGTTTAAAGCCCGTTTTCATATAACGTTATGAATGGTACATTATAGGAATAATGTATTTTGTAATAAGGATATGATGATATTGACTTGACATATTATGATGTTTGCTTGACATATATGAAGACAAGATTGCCATAAATAGGTTGCGTGAGCTTGTCTACTTTAGTTATGCAAGTTACCTTGACAATGCAAGTAATGTAATAAAGCGAAAAATTTCCCCGTACAATTGTGATCATAGTAAAATAGATTGATTTTGCACTTGATTAAAATTCTTGGGTTGTTATATACTCTTAATAATCATATAACACTTGCATGATGTAAACTTTTATTTGTTTGGTGTCCATTTACGTTGAATGATGATTTTTAGTTTACGCGATTTAACTATACGATAATAATTAAAAGCGAACGCGAACCCTCAAAATAAATAATGATAATAATTGAGTCGGGAAATGACCTGAAATGAGAAATGTTACAGTTTCCACCCGTTAGAAGATCCTTGTCCTCAAGGCTCAAGTTGCAACACTTGATGAATTTTTTTTTGGGTAAAAGGGAATCAATACCCCGATAAAATATATTACACCAAAAAGCATTGAAGTACAACGGATGTAGGTCAAATCCTAACATCTTGGCCCATTACATGGCCAACTTACATGCACTCAACACGTGCAACCACCAAAAAAACCCTACATAAGGATGACAAGCCATCCTTATGACTACCAAACTAAGTTGAAATCAAGAATAATGCCCGTGCTTCTAACTTAGTTCCCAAGCAGCCAAAACAATCTTTCCGTCTTCAAGAGTCGAGTGTAGAGTGGACGTACTAGAGATTTTTAGCTAAAACCTATGAGGTTACACCAGAATGCACCCCATTAAGTTACCAATGAGTAAAACATCAATATGTTTCACCCAAATCCAATCTAGTCAAAACAAAGTTACTATACTGGTACACAAAACAACTCATCAAAACAAGCTATTTGTGATAAATACATAATGGTGTAGAACACACCACAATAAACATAGCCGCACCCATGCTTCACCAAATGGCTACAACGGATCAAATCAAACACACCGTTTTTATAATCTTCAAAATTAGAATTCATGTACTAAGGTAAAGCAAAAAAGGTGTGATGAGGCCATCATAGACACAACTATCTAAATGTACCACTTCCAAAAGATCCCCAACATGGGAGATCAAAAAGAACCAAACCTGCTAATATTGAATAACCATAAAACATCGAAATAGGTAGGCCTTCTAACGACTCCTCTCTCAAAACCCACAACCAACATGATAAATCCTGGCAAAGACCACCAATAGAATCACAGCCAATCAGGCACACAACCATATCATCATAGCGAACAGTCTTGACATTGTAAGCCACCAGTCAATAGCGATTAGGACGGACCCTCAATCGCAGCATAACCTAATTAGGCAGGACCCCATACCAGATAGATATACAAGCAGGCATCATGGTAACAGTGACAAACTGCCATACAACCATCATTGCTTAAGCAGCAAACCCAAAACAATATTCAATAGCATAAATACCCTAAAGATTAGGGTTTTCTTGATTTCGCCACCAAACAGAAGGATTAGTAATGAGTAAAACTCTAAGTCAATAGAGCGCTATATAAATTAATAAAAGCATCCGTTTGATCCATAGGAACACCCAAGTAAACATACGACTGGATTAGGAACCCAAATCGATGCCATTGAGAAGCGTGTATCTAGATCACACGCAGCAAACAGCGAACCCTAATCAATATACAATAGCCAAAACCCTAAAAAGGGTTCCTAGGTCACGCCATCAAAAGAACAGCCACAATACCCTAATAAAGATAAGAGTGATCCCTAAAGCTCTTGATCGAACAAGATTAGGGTTAGGGCATCAAAACCAGGACACATGATCCATTAATATAGTCAATAGAGAGAGGGATCATGGAACACAAACGCCATAGCCAAACCCTAGATAAAAAATAAAAACGAAACCCTAGAAAACTAGGGCTAGGGATTCGGCTATAATACATGTGGTGATTAAAAAGATAATGATAGTAAAAGTACACCTACGCCACCTCCATGATAACACCCTCCTTAGTAACCGATTGCATATCTTAGGAACAATAACATAAGGATCAAAAAACTGCGATTAAGGTGCATATGGACCTTTAGAAAAGAGACCAAATATAAACCCTAAAACAGATATTCGAATCTCTTGAAAAATTGTTAAAAGATAGAGAGGCGGTTAATAAGAAAAAATGAACGGAAAAAAAGGTGGAGGTGGCGCCGGAAATCACCACAGTTTAGAGAGAGGGAGTAAAGGGTTTCTTTGGGGTTTAGGGTTTGGGGTTTTTTTCTTCATATTCCTCTTCGACGTAGCACCACGAAAAAAAGTTAAAAGTTCTGCCTGGTTTCATTTGTTCTGCATTTGATTTCGTCTATATGCATCTGTCTGAATCTACACCTGTTTAGATTGCTTCGGATTGAGACTTCGTCTAGCACCGGGTCTGCACTCTGGGACGCTCCGCTCTGTGTTTGTTTTTGCATATTTGTTTATTTTAATATTTGGCAAACTCTTAATGTTTACCGCTTGCGCATTTGTAGTTGAAGGGATGTTAGATAATAAGGCCATAGGTCCGTGTGCCTACTTGTTTAGCCCTTTAGTTTCTAGTTAGGTTAGGTTTGTCTTCCTATTTATATATCACTGTATCTTTATTGTGTCATAATGAATCAGATAAAATTATTCAATTCATAAAGCATTGTATGTATATTTAGTTTTTTACATTGTGAGATGAAGATATATGCATAAATCTTCTTTGTGCCACATGCCCTGACATTCTGAAACATATAATACGTATAGGTTAAAAAAGCCATGCATAGAATTGAAATATATCTATCTTAAATAATAATGCAATGTTTGAAAATTCACAATAAGATAAACACAAATTGAAATTCAGAATTCAAAATATATTTTCTACTTTGACGGATGATTTAAACTTTCTAAACTATTTGAATTGCTAAAATGAGTTACGTAGATAAAGGTAAATTAGCTTTGATATAATAAACGTGCAAAAATTATAAAAAGGTTTAAAAATGAGGAACACCGGTTTAAATTTAATGCTTTAACCCGCCTGACCCAACCTGTGTTTAATAAATGCGTCCGGTATATTAAGTTCCTCTCCTCATTCTTTCTCCCGCTGTACTTCCCTCCTTCTACCACGTGTCCCTCTCCATTCGTTACTAATCAAACCACTATTACTCTAGCTAGAGTCCGACCAAAATCTAAAAACACACACAGCCAAAACACACACACCAAATTCAGTCATCCAACCCACAAATATCTCTGGCAACCTAACCGATTAATCACCGCCAACCGCGCACAACTACACCCAAATTAAAAGGATTTCATCAAGACCGGTAGTACTTGATATGAGTTTTTTGTTTTCAATTTCAAGTTTTTATTTTCAAATTAGGTTTGTCAGAAATGGGGGGTTTGTATTGTTAGTTTTGTGATTCTATGCATTTTGGATTCTTTTTTATTTTGTTGTTTATTTGAAAATTTTTGTTTACATAGCGTAATTTGTGTGTTATTTTGTGCTAATTAAGTTGATCTTGGTCTATCTAGTCTTGATGCAAGGAGGAGAATTCCTTCTTCGTGGTGCTTTCCTGAAATAGGTTGTGTGATGTCTTTTAGCTTAGATGTGTTCTTGGTTGGTATTAATGTATAAATTCTATTAGTGGGTAAAAGTGCAAACAGAAAGCGACCGACTTCCATCTAAAAACTTCTGAAATCTACTTCGTCAGCTCTAAAAAGTGAGCTTATCAGCCTTTTCATTTTTGAATAAGCTCATGGAAGAGTTTCAGAAATTAGTGAGACCATGACTTTGTTAGGTTTGTTGTATCTTTTTATCTTATATTTTTTTGGGTAAAGGGGAAATTACCCTGGTAAAATATATTATCACCCAATAGCGTTTAAGTACACTGGAATGTGGCTGAAATACCACATTAACCTCAAGCCTAGCTTGAACTACTAAAGACAAGATGACATGCCATCCGTCTACTAACTAACCAATACATAAACAATAACACCAATAGGGAAAAACCACCTAATGGTGCACAATCAAAAGGAAAAAAAACAAGGACATTACAATCATCACATCTCTTGGAGCTATCCAACTCTGTCATGAATCCAAACCAACCTTAGACTTCTTGAAACGACAAGACATGAGCTTGAGCCGAATAGCCGAAATAATACACTCAATCACTTGGACAACCGTCCTTTTGTTGTTATTAAACAAACGATCATTCCTCTCAAGCCAAATAAAATAAACGGAAGCAGTAAGCACAAGCTTAGAAATAACACTACTAGACGTTCTCCTCTTTGCCATTGGAACAATGAAATCTAGAATCACTTCCAAGGAAGGAGGTAAATGAGATAACCCACCATATCCCTCATATGACGCCAAACCTGCATAGAAAAAGGGCAATCAAAGAAAAGATGCTCATGGGAATCCGTCTGGGTCTCACAAAGAGAACAGCACCTCGCAAGAGACCCATTGACGTCCCAACTAGATAGCCTATCTTGCGTCTTCAACTTTTTCTTGATAGCCAACCAAAGATTGAAAGCATGTCTAGGGATGCAATTAGAAAACCACACCACATCAACCCAATCAACCTTAACATCGCGAGGACGAATAGAATGCCAAACCGTATTAACCGCAAAAGGCTTAAAAGAACCAGCCCAAGACTTCCATTCTAGCTTGTCTTGAGTACCAAGCGATAATCTAGGAGACGGAATAGATAATGAGGTAGGATATTTAACCTCTAACTCACCGGGGCACACCAACGAACCTGTCTAATAACATCAGCAACCCTGAAGGACTTAGACAAGACCCCGCTCGTACCATACCCTAGTCGAAATAAAATCGCAAGAGGACTAAGAGGGCACCATTGATCATACCAAATAGACGTACGAGCACCATCACCAATCGTGTGCCAAACAAACTTTCGAATATAAGGACGAAGCTGTAAAACCTTCCTCCAAGCCCATGACATTTTGCCTTGACAAGGTAAATCCCAAAAATTCCGATCTTTAATCTTGTGTAAATGAATCCAGGTTACCCATAAAGACTCCTTCATGGTTAAAATCTTCCAAACGTGAACAGCCATAAGAGCTTTATTAAACAGGTCTAATTGTCTAATTCCAAGCCCACCTTCGTCTTTAGGCAAACAAACAACATCCCAAGCCACTTTCGCTTTCCCTTTACGCATACTTCCCTTGACAACCATAAAAAAACTCTCTGATTTTGTTCAATATCCAGAAGAATACGCGGTAGAAGATAAAGACCGAAAGCCCAATAGCCTTGCAAGAGACAATAACCGATGCACCAATTGTAATCTTCCCGAAATCATAAAGCCCTTTATTCTTCCAAACATTGGTACGACCATAACCTTATCAATCCAATCCTTACAATCCTTTTAACGAGTCTAAGAACGGACTAAAGGACCAACCAAATATTTTACCGAAGACACCCCCTCCTTAAAAACAAACGCATCAACCTGAAGAATAGCAAGCTTAGTATAGTAACAAGAACGTTGCAGGCTATGCTCAAACCAAAACAACTAACTCATCCAACTATTCCATAATAATTTTGCCGGTTTTGAACATCACCATAAGAAACAAAAAATTAAAATCATCCCAAACATAATTGAAATAATTCCATTTCTGAGCAGAACCGGTGATAAGTGAACCCATCGACCTCCCTAACCCGACGCTTTAACATGAGAGTAAGCACCTCCATAACAATCATGAACAAATAAGGGGAAAGAGGGTCACCTTGTCGAAATACCCTCCCTCCTCCCTTTTTAAAGGGACCAGAAGAAACCATAAATACATAATGAGAATGACGTAGTCGTTACCCATATCAATTAAACCAAAAATCATCTTATCATGGAATCCTAAGCCTTCAAGAGCAGCCTTATGGAAACCACAATCAACCGTGTCATACGCCTTTTGAATATCAACTTTAAAAGCACATCTAGGGGCTCCACGATCCCAGTGATAATTATGCATTAATTCATGAGTAAGCAAGATTTGTATCCGGAAATTACGACCCTAACAAAAAAGCTGATTGGATTTCGCATAATAAGGAACTCAAACTATTCTTGATGCTGTTCTGCAATGCTTTACTAATACATTTAAAACAGAGACATTGCATCAAGATATAAGAGACTATAGTCCTTTCCCACCCGATTTTCGGAGTAATGAACCATTGGAATAAACAATTATCGTATTGGTTAAGCTCCTTAAGAGCTTACCATTCTAATTTTGAAAGAATCCTTAACACTTTAGTCGCATCAATACCAGACAATATCCCACTCCTCCTACAAGAAAGCTCCGTATAACCATCCGGGCGCGGGACTATGTCGTTACCACATGGAAAATAAAGCCTTTTTCCTTAATTTCCTTGCACAAACATCCCAAGTCATATCAATGGCCTTATCCAATATCAAGAAACTGATCAACAGACCTTGAGTAAATTAAACACAAAGTAAACCTCACTTGGCCAAGAAAAACCTCGATAATGAGAAACAGAACGCAGTCCGCCACATCTCATTCTCATAAATCGACCAGCCCGAGGTCAGTCACAACACATTTGACTTCCTACACATCCTACCTTTTAAACCGCCTTATTAAAATATCCAAGTTGAAATCACCTTCTTTAAAGCCAAAGAATTTTTGCTTCCTTGTTATTAAGAAGTCGTACTTGCATAATGGGGGGTGGATCGCCTGATTATACGCATTGAAAGCATAGGCCCAACCTCTTCCTTCACGAAGCTCGGCATTAACGTGTCGGTAGTCCAATCAGCTTGCACTCTATTCCAATTCATGTTCTCAATCAGTGACATTTATCATGAAGGTTAACCATGATCATATAACAATTACAAAGAGGTTTGTCTTTAAAATCTTGAGCTAGTTACAAGACGAAACATAGCTAAATCCCGAACATCCAAAGACCGAAGCCCCTTACTCCACCACCTCTTTAAAACCTACAATGCTGGGTACGTATATTAGAAAACTTAAAAGGCTTAGGAAACGCTATAAGCCAGTAGGAATCATAAGCACAGCAGGAGCATGATCCGAGGTACGATAAGGTTGGAAAATCGCGTGAGCTCCTATAAACACGTCATTATTTGCATGATTTCCCAAAACCTAACTCGAATCAATCGTTTTATAAGACCATTCAAAACCCTTAGGTTTTTGGTTCCACGTGAAATGCAACCCTGAACTAGGAACATCCATAACTTTAATTTCGTCAACGCATTCCTTGAATTCACGCATCGCAATATCCACATTAGAAGAACTAGTTGTACTATCATCCACAAAAAAACCGCATTAAAATCGCCTAGGAGGCACCACGGACGACTTTCAATATAATAATTATGAGAGCCGACAAATCATTCCGAAAGAGCACGCCTATGGGTATAACTATTATCCTATAAATAAACGGCAGAACAGCTCCTTTTTCTCATAATTTAAAAGCCCCCCCAAAAATAAACGCGTATGAATACTTGATCACGTTTGAGAAATGAACCGAAACATCTACAGCATAATTGTTCTAACCAAGGATAATACGGGTACCTTTAGAGCATAAATTACCGTTAGAAGTCCAATCCCAATGTTTAAAAACACTAGAACATAATCTTACCAAATTAAATCCTACATAACTCCTAGAAATGGGCACAAAAATAGGACAGCTTTATTAACAAGGATAATTTTACGAACTCGCTCTGCTTAGGGGAAGGAAGTCAATCCCCCTAATAGTTTCCAGGATGCTATAGTAATCATTGGAAACATTACCACGTGAGTGCGTGCCCCCTTTCGATTAACATTTTGTAGTTATATTATTACTTGACGGTCCTCAATGATAAAGTTCCTCTACTTCTTCAGAAACACTCTCATTAATACTATAACTCGCTGCACTTTTCATTCGTTCCCCAATCGTTCTCATCAACTTCAGTAGTTGATAAAGCACTAAAAGAGTTTGTCACTCTCACATTAGTAGTATTCTTACTAGTCTTATCATGCATAGTCTGCTAAGCTTCGTTAACTTCTTTCTGATTAACAAGTTGAGATGTCTCACCCTTATCAACGCGACGATAATAAAAATTAGGTTTAGGCTTTGAAAGCCTAACACCCTCAACTTGTCGAGTTTGTTTCGGCTTTTGTTTCTTTTTCTTTAAGCTATCCGTTAATCCATCAAGTCTACTTCGTAGTCTCTACAAGAACCATGGTTTTTTAGGCATTATCATCCATGGATCAAAACGACTTTAACACAAATCACGCGCCGTGTGGCCCATTCGTACTCAAATAGTAATTTGTTTGCCATAAGATTGTCCATTTCCATCATTCTTAGGATCGTATAACTATAATTCCATTAGATTCTTCTCAGCTGACACTTCAATAAATGCTCTGCATACTCCTTTTACGACCCTAATATACTTAAGACACATAGCTTGCTAGTGAATGATCTAAACATAAAATGACACCAATTTTTGGTCGAGCTAAACTCAAACTCCACTTCTAATTGCAACAATAGGAACAAATATAAGTTTTTGATCAAATAGGAGCACACTTAATGTCTTCTTTAATTAAAATCATATTAGGTGTCCATACATTCAGAAAAAGTGGGACAAGTCTGACTAGCCATGGACCACCTTCCATAACCTTTTCCATTCCGTCCTTAGTCTCAAACTGGAATAGAAAGAAATCATCTTCAAGCATCACTCTTATGAGTCTGAATTAGCCTAAGTATTCTTGACATAATTCTCTACCAGAGGAAACGCCAGCCGTTTCCCAATAAAAAACCCATAAAGGGTGTTCTTGAATCGTAAACTAACTTCCTCAACAGCAGCCATAGGTATAGTAACCCTAGCACCCTCTACAGCCTCCATATTATGCATCTCAGAGATCTTAACAGTTTGTTTGGACTGTGATTTAAGTAAAACAGACGCAAAAGAAGATTGAGCCTCCTTCATAGCTGTAACTTGTTGACCATCACTTTGTACCACCTTGTCCTTCACAAACTGAACCCCCATAATTTAAGGTTTCCTTCATGACTAAAGAACCACTAACTGAATACACCCTCCAAGTTACTCTTGATTATTCGTATAATCCATTCCATGCTATCTAATTTTTATCATCAGACAGGTTAGAAACGTCATGTCAGAGGCAGAACGGCACGTCACATTTACGAATAGGCATTCTAATCTTCCCCTCGATATTCTTGACTTTAGCAGCAATGTTAGTCGTCTCTTACGAGGACGACTTAAGCGCAGATTTCAAAACCTCAATTTTCTCCATCTCTCAAACCCACCAGCGCAAAGAACCAACGATTAGGCCACAAAAAGAAAAAAAAAAACCCTTAAATAGGGTTTCACACGACGCAACCAATCCCTAACCATCAACCATAAAATTATGTCCAATGATTAAGATGAATAAACTATATAAAGGATCCCAACCGACACTAAAAAAACCCTAACAGTCGACCAGTCCAAACCCAAACTAATCGATCAGATCTAACCCTAATGATTACGTCGAACTAAATAAAAAACAATTAAAGGACTAATCAAGAGTTAACAAACCTTAATCTCACAATACCAAATGAATGCTGATCAAAGGATCAGAGGATCGATTGAAAATCGAAACCCTAAGCCAATAAATCACGTCGAAAATGATATAGGAAATAAGAGTACACCAACCAAAGATCAATAAACAATAATCGAACGTTATTCAGTGAATGGTAATCAAAAAGGGCAAGAAAAATTGATCAAAAAAAAGAAGGGCTGGAAATCGCCATAATTGAGAGAGACCCATTTTCAACCCTTTTGTACCTTTGGCTTCGGTTTTTCACGCTCTTTCCAATTCCGCTCTCGGTTTTGCCCGGTTTAGCTTTATTTTTGTCCTTTAGTGAAT
>BQNB010198814.1:0-11106 GCA_026074375.1 Tanacetum coccineum | reverse complement strand
AAAGGCAAAATAACTTTTAAAAATTCAAACTTAGTTTCTAAACTTCAAATATGACAAAATAAAATTTTCTAAAAGGAAAAAAAAAAAATTTTGGCTTTTTAATAATTTTTTATGAATTAAAAACTAGTTTAATCTATTTAAAATCCTAAAAAATGACAAATTAATCTTTACAAATTCTAAAAAATGATTTTCTACCCTAGAAAAGTCTAAAATGTGGTAAAAACTAAGAAAAATATTTTTCACTACTTTTTATAATTAAAAACTAATTTCTAAATTAAAATTAAAAAGTTAAAAATGGAATTTAAAATCTAAAAAGGATAAAAATGTTTTTAAAGTTTGTAAAATTAAAAATTTTTATTCTAAAACTAAAAACTATTTTTTTGTATTTTTCTGAATTAATTTACTATTTTTAAATGACTTTTTAAAATTTTAAACTAAGAAAAATGATAAAAATTAAATAAATAATGGGAAAAATCACAGAAAATCCAGAATATAGCAAGGAACGTAGGAAAAATAAGCACACACAGTCAGCTTATTTAATAAGCTCACAAATGGACTAAATAAGCTACGGCTTGGTTTGGGCTTAATGGGCTCAAGAGTGGATAAAACAATAATGGTTGCAAAACAATACCAGATGAGCTATTGAAGCACAATGGTAGCAGAGTGTGTTTGTGAGTCGTTTGTTTGGTAAAGGGGAGGTCCAGGGTTCAAACCTTGAGTCTCCCTTTTTTGCAATCTATCTTTTTTTTTCTTTTTTTTAAATACTTACAAAACAGACAAAGATAAGCACAATTAAAAAGAACAACTTTTTATAAAAAGCAAGAAATAGCTGGCAAATAAGCAATTAAAAAGGCAGAATGAATTTTTTTACACTAAGGCCTATAAGCAAAACTGTTAAGCAATTTTAAGGCAAGATAAGCTAATGAAATTCACAATTAAGCAAAAACAGATGGCAAGCTACACTTAATAAGCAATTTCAAGCAAAATAAGCACAAAAAGACAAAGCATATAAGCAGAAAAAGCAAATAAGCTAGAAGGCACAAAGCAAGAAGACAAACAGCCAAAGGGGCACCTTTGGGGGCTTATTTTTAAGCACCTAGAGGGACCTAATGGCTTAAAGCTTAAACTAGCTTAAAGATTGTCCAAGTGGCTATAAAAATCAGCAAAGAAAAATAAATTTGAAAGTCAAATAAGCTACTAAAAGGTCAAATGAAATGGGCTTACTCAGACAGCATATGCTGACTTTTCACATTTTGCAAAGACAAAAGGCAATAAGCAGGCCTACAAATAAGCTGACAAATAAGCTTCAAAATGAAAACTAAATGAAAACAGATGGAGTTTGACTTAAAACCTACTTGTACACCAATTTTTAAGTCCTAAATCCTATGTTTACTATCTGAAATCTAAGATTAAAAATGGCTTATTAAGACTTAAGTTGACTTGGACAGATTTTGACTAAAATGAAACTAAACTAATAGGCACACACACTACTGCATTAGGACTCAAAAATGAACACTAAAACAAAACTCAAAACCAGGTTTTGAATAACTAAATCAAATGAGCACTTTAAAAATAATTTTGAGCCACAGTTTCAAAGACAACATGAGAAAAACCTTAAAACAAGTTTTAATACTTAAAACCTTTGAAAAACTAATTAAGAACAACTTAAGACAGCTTGTTAAAGATTACCAAGTGACCCAAAGGTTTTTTTAATACCTTTTGACCCACTTTGCCCTCTTGACCCAAACACCCCTTAAAACCTTTTGTAACAATTTTAACTTAATAAACTTGATTTTTAATAAACAAACCCTTAAGACCAAATTTTAATTAGCTTAATATGAACACAATGAGCAACTTTTAACAGTCCAATAAGCTAAAATTACAAGCTACACCATTATGCTACTTAACAGGCTATTTTAAAGCAGATTATATCAAACACATGGACACTTAATATTTAAACTACAATCTAAGCTAAATAAGAATAAAACATCATTAATAAGCCTATATAAGCAGATATTAAGCAGTACTAAGAAAATGATAAGCTAAAAATGCAAATAAGCTAAAAATGGAAAAAGAGGGTGTACCTTTGTCCTTTGCTTAAACAAGGACACAAATGCTCAATATAGCTTATCAACAAGGTCTGGCTTGTTTACACAAGCCAGTAAATAACATAAGCCCTTCCATTTCAAGCTTATCATCCAAGAGCTTTTTTTGAGTGATTTTTTTTCTTTTTTTAGTTTAAAAAGTGGACTTAGGCACTATAAGTTATTGAAAAACTTATATTGCTTAAGTCAGAAGCTTAAGTAAGATTTAAAACAGGTTATGTGAGCTTATGAGAGAGCTTATAAAGAGCTTTTAAAACATAAAGTGAGCTGAAAACTAGAAGACAGATTTAGAACCAAACTTCAAATTTCATTGATTTAAAACATTACAAGGAAAAACAAAAGTACATTAAGCTAACTTAAGACTAAAATAAGCTGAGAAATAACTAGGTAAAAAGACTAAGTAACTTCGTGCCCTCAAGGCTTACAAATGACATATATATATTAAGCTAATGAAGGTTCTAGGTCTTCCAGCTGTGTGTGTTTCTTTGCTGAGGGTGTGTTTGTTGTGTGAGTGTAAACCAAAGTTGATCTCAACCCTTGAATGAATCTTTGTGCCCAAGCAAATTGATCACGTCCCTTGATTTATCTTGCCCAATAGTGTTTTCTAGGACTACCAAGGTGGCTTGGCAGTTTATGAGGTGGGGTGAGAGTGGTGATGATGTTTTGTCTTATGGTGAGAAGTTTTGGCAGTTTGCTATAAGTTAAAACACATGCAAGGTGTGTGAGGGGGATAATGAACAGTGTACGCGCCACTTTTAAAAGTTCTTGATGTTGGCAAAAATGGTCCCTCCAAGTGTATGTCTTTATTACACTGCAAGTCCTTGTGGTGTTCATCTCTGGTCCTTGAAGTTTATAAATGTTTGCACTATTAGTCCTTAAAGGACTAACGGTGTAAGGGGTAAAAGGATAACACAGTTAAGTGGCTTGGGTTTGGTTTTGGGCCTTGTTGGGCCTGTTTTGGTTTTATATATAAAAAGGAGTTTGGGCCGGGTAAAGTATAAAAGGATTGGGCTTTTTGAGGTTTAATAAAAGGGTTTGTATATGTGGGCTGACCCGGGCCCACTTTTGGCAATTTAGGTTTTCGGGTTCGGTTTTCAATGCTCTTTCCAATGCCTCATCCCGGGGTTGACTTTGACTTTGACTTTTTGTCTTTTTGACTTCTTACGGTCTTTCCGTTCTCGTGCTCGGTTTTGTCGTTTTGGCTTCGATTTTTGTCATTTTCTTGGATATCCGTTACCTGCATAATACAAATGCAAAACATACAAATACAATGTATTTTTGGTATGTTTTTAGTCATTTAAGTCCGATTTTAGTGGTCAAAGGTATGTGTAATTAAACACGTACCAAGCGACAATGGAGAAGATGAAGTGGAAAAGACTAAAGATGAAGCTTGTCTTGTAGCTCAAGCGCCCGATGAAATATGCATAGGAGTAAACTTGGAACCCGATGAGTGGAATAAAGATAGTGGATGCTCAAAACACATGACCGGTAATCGAAAGTTGTTTTCTTTATACAAAGCATACAACGGAGGTAACGTAATTTTTGAAATCAACTTACGCGGTAAAATCATAGGCAAATGTACGATTTCTCAAAACTCCTTAATAATTGAAAATGTTGAGTACGTAGATAACTTGCTTAGTATAGGTCAAATATGTGATAATAAATGCAAAGTAATATTTACCGAACACGATAGGAAAATAATCAAAAACGAAAAAGTTATAGGTAAAGGAATTAGGAAAGGAGGATTATATGTAATGAAACTAGGAAATAAACCAGAAGACAAAATATGCCTTGAAACATTAGACGAAAATTCCAGACTATGGCATAGAAGATTAGGTCACGCTAATATGCAACTAATTCAATCATTAGCGTCTAAAGAATTAGTTAGAAATCTACCTAAACTTAAATACGACCAACACTTTTGTGATGCTTGCAAAATTAGAAAGCAAGCAGTACTGCTAGCAGAAGTTAGTACTGCTAGCAGAGTTAGTACTGCTAGCAGAGTTAGTACTGCAAGCAGAGTTAGTACTGCTAGCATATTGATAATACTATGCCTAGTAGTAATAATAATACTGATTTTTGACATTACTGAACTAGGACTGTTTGGAATCTACATAAGAACCTAAAATAGTCATTTTTGTAAAATATAGGGACTAAAACGTATCAAGAACATAGAAACTTAGGGGTGAAGCGGTAAATACTTCCTGCTATTTAATTATAGGACTATATTTCTGCCACAAATTGACAACCTAAGGTTATCTTATATAATTAAGTATTTAAATGAACACACATGGTATAGACTAGTCGTGGTAGTAATATGGGTACTTATACATCTAAAGTCACGCATAATAATTATAATAGGTGTATTTTATTATTAATACTTAAACACCGTGTAAACTGTAAAAGTATCAAGTTCTACATATTCCAAGAGCAAACGAGGAAAACGAATACAATAAATGTGTACACCACCACACAAGTGATAACCGTATATATAAACTTGCAAATTACTGTAGTTTATACACGAAGTCGTTGGCCTAAACTATGTAACTACGACTGGCCCGTATTTACTTGAGTATTTGACGATGTGATTCATTTATCCATACTGGGAATATACTTTCACAAGAGAACTACTTGCTAAGTGAGTTCATAGCCCCATATTTTAACTATATCAATGATTTACAACTTTTAAGGGTGAGAAACAGCATTGTTTTATAAATTGGACAGCAGTGTAGACATATGTGTAGGTGACTTGGAAGAAGAAACAACACAGAGATTGTAACACACAAACAGAGTTTACATTAGTAACATATATAAGTTGCTGCCTTATTTCACTGTGACCCAATTAGGGGGTTGTTACGATTTCGCTGCGGGCTCCATATATTTTCGCTCCCAGACTCATTATTTCGCTGCGACAAGCTAAACCGCAATTTGATGTGTTTACAATTTTAATAAGGTATACGCCTGGGATGGATAGAAAGTTTTGCCTGTCCTGATTTGAATTTCATAATTCAAATTAAAGTGTTTAGCGTGAGTTGTCATTGTGTGAAAGAGAGTACATTTGAATTTAAATTCAAATTTTATGAGAGGGTTTCATGTGTACTAGGATGGGTTAGAAGCTAACCATAGCTAATTAAAGTGAGTGTAGGCAAGGTTTAGGAAGAAAGAAATGCCAAACAGATATAATTGACAAACATTGGGAAGAAATTGTGGATGTTTGTGAGGGAAAAACTTGATTTCAAATCAAATTATGTTATGTAGTGTATGAATAGGTGAGTAGGAGAAGTTTAAAATCACAAGTATGAATGTATAGGAAAGGTGAGTTTAAAAAGGTTGTAGGAGAAGGTTAATGCAAAGTGGTATATAGGAGCTTTATGTATATTTTGTGTGTGATTTGAATTTCAAAATGAAGGGGTGTGAGGGAGTGTATAGGAGAAGCTTCTAGAAGAAGCTTTGTGTGTGTGCCTGCGTGTGTGTAATTTGAAATTCAAATGTGAAATTATGTAAGTAAGTGAGTAAGGGAATGAGTAGAGAATGTGTGGGAGAATGTTATAATATGACACTTAGGAGCCTTTGTTGAGAATAGTGGAGACAACAAGTATAATAAGAAAACATATGTAAAGGGAATGTGAGTTGTCACATGTGGGTTTAAGCTTGGGAAGGTTATATGTGGTGAAGGCTTAAGGTTGAAGGTTTGTGTGATGGTTGTGAAGAAGAAGATAATAAAAGGAGTGATTATATAGGTGAATCATATTCCCTTGAAGAGAGAAAGTAATTTAGGCAATGATGATTAAAGGAATATGTTTAAGAAAAAGGGAATAATTTTCGACGTGAATGTTAGGATTGTGTAGAGATTTGTATAATCATTATAGGAAAATGGTGATAGCTAATGATTAAGGGATGTTAAGAATAGGAGTATGGAGTGTGAGAGTTTGTAAAACAATTTGTATGTATTGGGAATTGATATAATGTGAAAGAATCATCATCTCCAAATTATACAAATTACTAAGGTTATAGTCAATAAAACTAATCCATGAATAATCAACAATGGAACCATGATCACTAATCATCGTGATCGCAAACAAAAGCTAAGTGATTTGCAACCAATTAAAGCAGATCCTTAAGGGGGAAATATGTATTTACATAAAGTGACTTTTGACTTAGTTACCAATAAGGAAGTAAAAACCCGTTACGTCATTAGAGACAATAAATCCCAGATTATGATCAAATGAATACTGTACGTTGAGATGATCTGTTGAAAGTATGATTCTACTAGGTTTAGAAAAGTAGACTTGGCATTGGCTAGAGGCATTTGATAAAGAAAATGAGTTGATGTTTTGTTGAAAATGAGAGAACTTGTTTTTGCTCTTCTCTAAGTCTAAACTCGTTTCGAGTGTTTCTTAAAAACCAAATAACCATATTCATTATTGAAAGAACCATTATGTACGGGTAAGAAGGAAACACGATAAATAAAAAATTGCCAAAACTTTATCAGGTCTTAGGCGCACCTGGCCATGTGCAGGCGCGTGTACCACGTGCCAGGAACATTGTCATACGTTTTTTTTGTTTTGCCAATATTTGCTAACGTTTTGTAATTTTTAGTATCTAAACGTTTATTTGTCCATCGGCTAAAACATAAAGTAGAATCTTGGTCAATGTTTCCCAACACATGTAAAAGGTTATTATTCCATGATCTCCAATGATGTTATAATCGAGATTATATAAAACATACCAATGGGCTAATACCAGATATAACAAATAATGGGCTAGGCCCTTAATAAGTGTCGTCTAACAATTCTCACTGCACCTTGCATTACAAGATATGCTTGTTTGGCAACAAGATATTAGCTTTTAAATTTTATTTGACTACCAGTAATATGCTAAAGTTTTATGCTTGTTTTACATTTATAGTCATAATGGCACTTCGTATCAAACACTCGATAAAACAAGAAAAGAAAAAGGAAAAAATAAGGAGAGAAAAATAAATATTGTATGAAATAAATAGCTGGCAATTTGTAGTTACCACATATAATAGCCAAATGGTGGCCAAAATCTCGATTCTGATCTTATGATTTTATGATTTTACGATACTACAAAGCAAAAACTATATCGCTCCTACGTAGGGTTTAATATTTACCATATAATCTTAAGATCTCGTTCGATCCGATCTTACTTTTCTCAAACCACAAGTTAAAAAACTACAAATTTATGTATTAAGTTTTGTAGAATATGAAAAACAAGATGCTAATAATATTGAACACTTCATAATCATAATTTTGACCTACATTTTTGTAATACACATGATATATAATAGTATGTAGATTAACATAATTTTACAATGCTAATTAAGAAAATGACACTATAGTAGGATAATAAGATCTCGATCCGATCTTATAATCACTATCATGCAAAGACAAAACGATCCTTAGGAATATCAGCGAGATCTTAAAAAAAACTTAGTAATAGTCTAACAATAGTTACCGCTACTAATAGCCACCACTCAAAACTATACACTAGAACTAATACCATTGCATTGTTTCAATTCCCCAAAAGTAGTGTAAGTCCCGATCTTGAACTTATATCTTATGATTTTACGATGCTACAGAAAGCAAAACGTTTCTCGTTCTACATAAGGATCTCTTTGCGATACGGATGCTTAATATGACCCCCCCCGGCATTAATAAATATGATTTAAGATTGTTGCGCATGGAAAGAAGTAAAAGATGGAACAATAACCCATGACTTTTCAAATATGAAAACTTGGGGTGTGTTGGGGTACGTGAGGTTCAAGGCTTTAGGCTGATAACATAAAAATAAACTGTTTGTATTTCTACTTTAGACTAACAGGCCTATCCATGAGGCTCATTTTTTATTCTATTGACTTTCTTGAGTTTTCCTCTATCTAGATATCTAAAATATATTTTTATTTTTTGTTTTGAAAAATTCCCAGCCACAACGATGCAACATATTTCTTTATACTATTTCCAATTTATTCAAAAAATAATATATTCAAATCTAATATATATATAAATATATATATATATGATATATATATATATATATAAAAATATATAATATATATAATTAAAATATAATTAATTTTCTCCTCTTCTTATTACTTTCAAAGATTTCCCAAATCTAAATCTAAATTCAATCTCAGTTACTAACCAAACAGACCCTGGTATGTGAACTTTATCCCCACACATTCACTATTGTAAAGTTATATTTCATCATATAAATTTAAGTTATATAACCAAATATTGTTTTTAATCAACTAAAGAACATTTGTGTCATAAATCTTTTTAAAAAGTTAGTTTCAATTTATTTGATCATATATTTTATTTTTTATTTGTCATTTAAAGTTATGCATTGTTATTGTTTTGTTATAAGTACTATTTGGAATATTATTTTGAAACGTAAACACCTTGGTCAAATAAACTTAATTGGTAACGTTCCATAAGTTAAAATTTATCGAAATACATACATGTATAATATATTAAGAAACAAATTTATTATAAACGTATCAGAGCTCATCTACGTCTAATTTATTGCAGTGAACGTCTATTTTAATTTTGTGTTACAAGATGCTACTGACATAGTTATTCTCTATAGATCGGACTATATTTATTATACGATATGAAATAATATTGCATTAACTATTACATATTAGTTATTTTTAATTAAAAGTTTGACATCATTTGTATAATGTTATTATTAAAAGAAAAATGGCTAATTGCATGATAATGTATCATAGTTGTCACGATTTCCTTTTATATGTATCGAACAAAATTTTTTGCTTTTCTATGTACTAAACTCGATTTTATTGTATTTTTTTGTGTAGTAAATGACCATTTATGCCCCACATGGGGTAAATAAAATGAGGGCAAAATCTTCAAAAAATACACAAAAAATAACAATAATATCGAGTTTAGTAAATAGAAAAGCAAAAATTTTAGTTCGATACATATAAAAGGGAAATCATGACAACTATGATGCATTGATTTCCATTATCCCAAAAATGAATAAATGAAAAATATTTATTCGCCTAAAAAATAGTGCCACCAGAGTAACTCGTCACCGTCATTACGCTAGCACTCCAAGTAACATAAAAAGATTTAAGAAGTCAATTATAACTCTATAGCTTGTGATGCTCTATACTATTGTATTAAGGTATGAAAGAGTAAATTGCCAATATATAGCATCGGCTGTTTTAGGTGGGATTTTTCCCAAACCAACTACAAATTAACATGGCTTCAAATTGCTTAGTCCTAATAAAACAAGGAAATTATCCTTACGTTTGATCAAAAATCCTCTCAAGTTTGAAATTAACTTGTATAGATCAAGTTGACCAATCATAATCAATATCAACAATATTTGCAAACTTTTTATTTTAACCCAAACAATCCTAGTCGTGAACTATTCACAAAAAACGTACCACAATATTGCATATTGTTAATTATCGGCGGCTTAAATTTCCGTGCGTGCACGGGTATTCGCCTAGTACATTGAAATAGCTTTAGGTTTTCATTCTTTCTTCTCTGTACAGGGTAGCATTTGGTGGTAATTGTGTGTTTTTTCTTGTGCTTTTGGATAAATATTTTCAGCTTTGTTGCTCTGGTTAAGAGAGGTATGAATCGAATCCTGTCATTGATTTAGGTTTGTAGATAGATATGATGGGTGCATGTGTTACGAACAAAAATAACCGCACTCATAGCATTCCACAACCTGAGTTTCTCCTTTTTTGGGTAAAAGAGACTCACCCCCGTAAAAAAAATTAACTCCCCAAAAAAAACCTAAAATAAGTAACAATGAATGTGACTGAGTGTCACATTAACCTCAAGCACACGCTTGAACAACCACTAATTCATAGCATTCCACAACCTGAGCTTCCTGATGATGACTGTTTGAAATTGATCTTTGATAAGTTAAACCAAAAAAAGGATCGAGATTCTTTTGGTTTAACTTGTCACAATTTTCTTGATATCCAAAATTCATGTCGTAAACACTTAGATTTCAAGTCAAATTACTCCGAAAATGATTATCAAAATCATCATGATTCACCTATGCGATCACCTATACAATTGTTTAACCGTTATGATCACTTATCGTTGTCTTTGACTAGTTGTAAAAACTCTTACGATTGTTTCACCGTTTTAACCACTTAAAGTCGTTGTCGTTGACAAATGGCGATAGACTCTTGGACTCAAGTATAAAGAAATTATGAATATACTTGTGTAGATTACATTCTCTTGATCTTTCTGATTGTTCTTATTTAACTGATAAAGGACTTACCTTGGTTGTTTCTAGTTGTCCCTTGTTGTCTGTTATGCGTCTTCGTGATTGCAAGTTAATTACCGATAAGGGATTAAAATTCTTAGCAAAATTTTGTAAATACTGTGAAAAAGTTGATCTTAGTGGGTGCTATAACATTACTGATACTGGAATTGGATATCTGAACCAAAATTGGTCTGTGAACTTAGAGCAATCAGAATATCTGGTTGTTACAACATTCTTGGTGTAGGCTTCCGAGGTTTTTCTAGATCTTTGGTTTCTGTAGAAGCTGAAAGGTGTATGTTAGATTCGAATGGTGTTGCAGCGCACCGAAAGATAAAGAATCAAGTGTACCATTTAAACCAGACGCTGATAGGTTTAATCTGTTTACGCTACCATTTTCATTGCATGAAACTCCATACCAGTTGCATGGATACACTAGTTTTTGATCATGCATCCATGAAGGTAAAAGGGTGTTGATGACGTATACTAGGTGTACCAAGCCTCTGGGCTTGGGCCACATTATTACTCGGGCTTTTGGGCCTAACCTGTCAATAACGGGCCATAGTAAAATCTAATCTTGCGTGGGCATCGGCCCCGAACCCAGCGATCCGTCCGCGGATCCAGTTATAGACAATCCGTCCGCGGGTCCACCTATAGGACGATCCGTCCGCGGAAAACATCTGCGTCCGTTCAACACGATTGTCGCGGATCCTTGCCCGACAAGGGACCC
>BQNB010198804.1:0-11107 GCA_026074375.1 Tanacetum coccineum | reverse complement strand
GCTTTTTCTTTGTTGATTCTTGTAGCTTAATGTATAAGCTTGATTGTCCTTTTGGTTAATAAGCCATAAGGATCTGATTTGGGGCTTAAAACTAAGCCTAAAAGTGCCTCATTGGGCTGTTTAAGTACTCTTTTTGGTCAAATTGCTTATTAGCTTATTTGAGCTTTTCAACTGTTAGGATTGCTTAAACTTTGTTTAGATTTGCTTATTAAGTTAGGATTAAAGTGCTTTTAGTTTATTTAGCTTAGGTTAGAGTTTATTTAAGCTTATTAGCTTTTTCAGTTTAGAATGTTAAGTTTAAAAGCCTTTTAGGTGAATCTATCATTTAAGCTTAGTATTAGCTCATTTTATTTGCTTATTTTTGTTCCCGAGTGCTTATTAGGTGTAGCTAATCGTCTATTTTTAGCTTATTTGTTTGTCCCTTAGCTTATTTAGCCTTAAAAGGCTAAACAGTTAGCCTTTTAGCCTTTAACCAAGTCTGTCACTTTTAGGAGCTTATTTCTAGCTTATTTTAGGTTTTTATAAAAAGTCATTTCACAAAAAGTCCTTATTTTTAGCTTATCTAAAAAGTTGTTTCAAAAATTTTGCAAAAATAAAAACATAGGATTTAGGGAAGTCAAGGGTGAGCAAGGCTCGAACCCCTGACCTCTACCCAACTCAACCACGTTTTAACACACACCTCCTCTACAACATGCCCTTGGGTCTTTCCCGGTTATAGATTGCAAAATTTATTATATAACCCTTTTTAGTCCATTTAGCTTTTCAGACTAAATTAGCTTATTAACAGCTTATTTACATAAGTTGTTTCACCCATTTTATTTGTCTTAGGTTTAGCATAGTGCAAAGTATTTTTCACCACACACGACCACTTCTGCCTTAGGGGTCTTTTCCATTCATCTTGTCTATTTTTTAAATTAAAATCTTTTACCCTTAAAGCCTTTTAGCTTATTAAGCTTATTTCGTACTTATTTCATTAAGCTGTTTGTATCCATTTTATTTTTTTTTCCTAGATTCTGTTTAGTTCAAAGTATTTTCTGTAATTTTTTTAGAATTTTTAAAATTTGTTTACTATTTTTATGCATTTTTTAGATTAAATCAGTTTTAAATTCATAATAAATAAAATTAGAAATAAAAAAAAAATTAATTCTTTTTGTAAATTTTCTTTTTAGTCCAGTAGGACTATAGTAAAAATTTAAATTTTCATTGTAGGTTAATTTGAGAGAATTTAGTTTTTATAAAGAACGGTTTTATTATTTTGTGATTTATACTTTATATATGTTATATATTATTATTAATATATATATTATAAAAATATATATATATATTATATAATATAGAAACCAAAGCGATCAATTTTTGGCGCCGCAAGCCGGGAGGTGTGAAATGATATCAGTGTTTCGTTTGAAGATTAGTGTTATGAAGACCCTTCCCCGGAAGTTAACCTTCCTTTGTGAAATATATTATAAATTTTTTTATCAAATAATCATAAATTCAAAAAAAAAATCGAAAAACAACAAAAACCGACCAGGTTTGTGTCCACTTGAGAAATCGGCTCACCTTTAGATTACAAACAACAAGAGAGGTATAAATAGGAGTCAGATCCTACGAACTTCGACAGAAAAGAGAAGGTTTTTAAATAGCATCACGCTTACCAACTCCGCTCTCTACCGCTCTTTGTGCGTTTTCCTACAAGACCTACCGCCCAGCTCGATAGATTAACGGTTACCAAAATATTTTTCTTTTATATTTATCTTTCAGAAAAGCCCCAAAATATTCTTCTTAACCCCACTTTGTTTAATTCTTCTCTTTATCCCTCTTTAATTCTATCATCATGTATGGGTTTAAAGAATGTTCTTCTTGTGGAGCTTAGTACACTAAATCATGTGGTTGTTCTAAAGGGGGTTTCGTAGACAAGTTTGTTTGTGATCCTAATAAAACACCCAACTCGTCTAAACAATCCCTTCCGAATTGTCCTACGTGTGGAGACCCAGTTGATGATCTATATTGTCGACAATGTGCTCTATTACGAAAGAAATTGGAAGAAGTTTAGTCTATAATTTGTGATGAAAATGAAATTTTCCAAGAGTTTCTAAACACTTCTGAGTCATCCAATGACAATACTAACGTTGTTAATGCACCTCAAGAGCCATTCGTCTTCAATCAGGACCCCGGTGAAAATTCTTCACAAAGTCCTCTACATATTGACCACCATTATTGTTACGGGTGTGGTGATTCGTCAAACGGTATCTTTTGTCAACGATGTACTTGTGAGTCTTGTGGGAACGGTGCTCATTATGGCTATAATTTTCCACTGAAAGTTTTGATTATCTCTAATCCGGAACCATGTTACAATCACAACGTTGATGAGTTCCTACAAACTTTGCCAAGTTTTCATCCGACATGCTATTATGGAGATGAAAATTCATTCACTTATGATTCCAATCTTAATTTTGTGGATGATTCTCCTAACCCACCTCCAGAACCCCCGACGTATTCTCATGAGTTTTGTGGGAACGATGCTCATTATAGTCACGATTGTCCACCTCAAGTTCTGTTTATCTATAATCCGGAACCTTGTTACAATTAAGACTTTAATTTCCCATAAAATTTTCAAAGTTTCCAACAACAATATATTTATTGTACCCGTTGTGGGGGCCCGCATGAGATTTTTCAATGTCAACAAGTGATCTTCTATGAGCCTTGTTGTGAAAATTGCGGGGGTCCTCATGAGACTTTTCAGTGTCAACCGATGAACCAAAATTTTGATAATTCTAATTCTTCCGGTGTTGACCAATTTCAACCCCTGTAGTATCCCGTCATTCATCATCCTCCCCAAGAAACGAGTGTGGAAGTGTTGCAAGCTAGAGAAAACCTAATGGAATCTATACAAACCTTTTTAAAGAAGTTTAATCGTATATATCTTTTAGAGAAACGCCAAAGATTTTATTGCTAGCTTGGGATAAATTTTTTCAAATTAAGAATGCTTGTAAAGAAAAGCAACATCAACAAGAGGATATACAAGAATTACTTCGTAAACTTCTTAATGATGTGCAAATCATAAGTGAGGAGCTGGCAGATTTTATTAATACTCCGAACTGGAATCATCCTGCCTTCTACGGAGATGATGACGAGGAGTATACTATTGCAATCACACCCGTCTTACCGACTGTGGAACCCGATAACTCTCTAAGTATGGGGGATGAGCATCTTAGCACTATTCCTGAAAAGGAAGAGTCTAGTGTTGAGGACCTTGTCCCGATCCCAAGTGAGTCCGAGGGTATTTCTGACAGCATGTGTGATGTGCCTTTTTGTGACAATTCCACCCCTCTTGAAGCTTCAAAAGATCATTATGAGATTCTCCTCGATTCCAATGATGATTATTCTTCGAGTGATCACGATTCTCTTTACAATGAGGACATCGATTACGTTGAGGTATCACCTCCCGATTCTGAGCTCGTCAGCTTAGAGGTGGTGAAGGATTTTGATCCAGAAGATAGAGTGATTGATACTAATATTCTTCTAACAATCAAGGACGATATTCTTTGTGAGAAATTGTTGAATATCAATATTCTTATTGCTAAGATCGAAGCATTAAAAGATAATCCCACTCCATCTTCTGATTTTGTGACAAAGTCTCCCTCCACATCTCCTAACTCTTTCCTGGAGGAGACCAACATTTTTTATAATTCTTTACCCGATACCGAGACTTTCTACTTTAATTTGGAAGAGAAAAGTAGTGGCAATCCCACTTCTCATTCTGATTTATCTCTTCCAGATTATGAAGCATTCTTTTGTGATAGTGAACCCGATTCGGGGGATTTCACTATGGATGTGGTGGATGATATTTTTGATAATCCAACAAGAGAACCAAGAATTCATGTGCCTGATGTTTTACCCACCCATCCCACCCTTCACTTGGATTCAGATTTCACTTTTTCTAGTGATTCCCTCGGATCCGACCTTGTAGTTTCTTTTCCTTCCGAAACTAGAAACAAGATTTTCGATCTAGGGATATTCATTGAAGTCCAATACAAGAGATTTCTATCACCAAATGAATTTTCTATCTCATTCATCTATGATCCTCTTTCTCCAGTGTTTGACACTTTGCTCTTATTTTCATCCATCCGAAAATGAGGACAACGTTTTCAATCCTGGTATTCTTGCTTCTAATGAGGAGAAATCTCCTCATCTCTTATCTCATAAAGGCTTTAAAGCTTTCCAGCTCATTTCTGATTTTTCTGAAGCCCGATGATGATCCATGGAGAGGACATTCCTATCTTGGATGATCCGTTTCTCCATTTCTATCCTCCTTGACAAGCTCAAGTATGGGGGATCAAATCAAGCTTAGTGACTTTTGAATAAACAAGCGCTTCGTGGGTGGCAACCCATGCTTATCCTTATATAATATAGTAGTAATAAATAAGTGTGTTGTGAGAGAGGCTCGCCTCTTCCTTTCTCGTGTTTTGTGGTTTTTGTTGTATGTCCAGGATTGCCCGGATTTTGAAGCCTCTCGTGCTCGTGGTTTTGTCCTTCGTTCACTCGAGCTTCAACATCCTCAGCTTCATATTGGGAATCCAATATCCTAATCTTATCGACTAACGTTTATCTTTATGCATACTTAATAAACGGCTTTAGATTTACGTAGAGACGCCACTTCTTAAAAAAACATTGTAGACTAATGTTCAATACTAGTATGGGGGGGGGGGGGGGGGATCTATCGATTTGATTGTGCCTGCAGCCGTTGTTTTCACGTAATCTCGTTTTTACCACCAAAATACAAAAAAATGAAAAAATTTAAAATTTTTCAAAAGTAAAATAAGTGTTTTGTTACAATTTTGACTTTCCTGCTGGGTAGAATAAGAATAAATTTTGACTCGATCGAGTATGTTGAGCTCTTAGCTTTGTCCCTTAACCTTTATAAATGAAAAATAATAGAGTTAATTATGAGTTAGATGCTAAGCAAGGATTAGTTGGAAATCTTAAGAGCTCATAAGTGTAGTTTGTGGCTTTTTTTCTCCCATAAGCTTCTAACGGGACTAATAATACGTGCTCTTCTCAAAAATTAAACTTAAATCAACAATTTTTGATGTATGGTCGATATCAATAATTTTAGTTTTAGTTTAAATTTTTACTTAAATTTTCTAAAACGAAATTTTATCTATATCATGGTAATATAAAGTGTTAAAGTAAAAAAAATGAAAAAAATGATGAAAAATGAGGTAGTAATAATTATAAAAACTGTGGGCTAATAAAAGTTTAATGCATCTTGCCGGCTCACAACCGATGTTACAGTCTTCTAAATAAGGCACATAGTAATTATCCAAGACTAATAAAAGTTTGCTGCATCTTGCCGGCTCACAACCGATGTTACATCCTTCTAAAAGGTCGAGGATTTCATTAGTTTAAAGGATGTGTAATTATCTTAAGTGTAATAAATATGATTTAGTAAATATAGGGAAAATCTATTTTTCTTAAATTTAAATATGCTTTTGAACTAAGACTTTCGTTTTAAGTTGTGATTTTATGTATAAACGAAAAGTCCAAGGGTTTTGAAACCGAAGGTCTATGAGTCTCGATACTAGTCTCTGTGGGGTATCAAAAGCCTGGTTACTTAGCCACAAGGTTGGGATGTGCCGAGACCTAAGTCGCTACATGAGATGATCTCGCCTTCAAACTTATTACTTTTTGGGTGGAACATGAAGCATAAAAATTTTGCAAGACGTTTGATATGTGGTTGAAATTTGAAATAAGCACATTCACCTATAATACGAAATAATTGTCGGGAGTGAAAAGTTTACAAGGTACAAGTATGAGTAGTGTTAGCATCTTAGCTTATATTTAACGGTGATTTCATTTTTGAGCTTGGCTTGGGACGAGTGAAAAGTCGGAAACGATAAATTTATCCTTTTTGGACATTTTAGGATTAAAGTGCTTCTTGTTCCGTGACCCTAAAGTTATAAAAATAACGAAAGTCAAACGTTCTAGTTAATTAATATGAAAAGTACAAATACAAAAATATGTATGGGAATAAGTGTAGATTTATAAAATTGGTCAAAATGGGGCTTTTCAAAACTTATGAGTCTTTAATACCCTTTGATGAACACTTAGCTACTTTTCGAGGCAATTAGTCGAGGGGGATTGAGATTCTTGGTTTTCTAAGTGTTTACTTATAGCATTGCGTGAGGACACGACAATATCTTAGTATGGGAGATTTTGATATGTGCTTAATTACACATACCTTTTGCCTATAAAAACGTGCCTAAAATGACCAAAATATACCAAAAATACATTGTATTTGTGTGTTTTGCATTTGTATTATGTAGGAGATGGATATTCAGAAAAAGGACAAAAACAAAGCCAGAATCGACAAAACCAGGCACGAGATTGGAAAGAGCATAAAAAGTCAAAGTCAAAGCCAAAAAGTCAAAGTAAAAGACGAAGCCAAAACCGAAGAAATCCTAAATAGGCCAACCCGTACCCATTTAATGGGCCGGGTCAGCCCATTAAGCCTTTATTATAAGTCTTTAATGTTTAAAATGGCCCAAGTCCACTTTAATATAAACCTGGCCCAACTAAAAAGCCCAAAACCATTTAACCGTTTAACCCTTAACCCCGTTAGCCAGTTAAAAACTTTACACCTTTAGTCCTTTTTACTTTACACCACAAGTCCCTAAACCCACTTAACCCTTTACACCATAAGTCCTTAGGGACTAACACATTTGGTCCCTCCATACCCAACACCCTAACACCACTCATCCCTTACCCCTAACACTCGTTGCAACACAAACACAGAACAACCCTTTCCCGCCAACACTTTACTATTCATCATCCCCTTCACATAACCCTGCACCATGACAAACCCATCACTCTCATCCTAAAACCCCAAACGAACCCCACTTCATAAACAGCCAAAGCCACCTTGGCAATCTTGTGAATTCTTATTGGTTTATGAACAATGACAAAGATTCAGAATAGTAGATTACAAGCTCTTGGAGAGCAAGATGATATGATGGTAATATGATAGACTCCTTGCCCTTCTCACATAAGTAACACACTGATGACTCAAGACTTCTGAATTCGTCTATATATAGGACTAAATGTAGACAGTTTAAAGGCATGTAGTGTAGAGTAATTTTACAAGGTTAGCCCCTACACCTTTTCACCCTTTGCACCCATCATCCTTTTCCCCCTAACCCCGTCACAAAATTAAACCAAACAGTACCCCACACCTATTTCCTGCCTAAACCCATTATTCATCATCCCTGTCCCTTTCCATCCCTGCTACCCAACAAAAACATCTCTCCCTTCACCCCACATCATATCACTCCAAAAACACCTTGGCAATCCCTCAACGATTGATTGGACAAACCAAAATGAAAGGATTAGATGTTAAGACTTGGTGAACACGATTTTTGGATGGCTAGGATGGAAGATTTGAAGCTCCTCACACAACAAACACAACAAGCACAACAAGCACAAGTGCTAGCTAGAATTCGGCTATAAATAGACTAGCTTATTTCAGTTTTGAGGGGTGTAGCTTAGGAGTAGTGTAGCCTTGGTTTTTTTACTTATTTTTATTTCTTATTTTACTTTAACTTGTACTTTCCTTTCAAGCATTGTAATCTTTTAATGTTTAATGAAATTTTTAGTTTTTAAGGTTTTATGTTAACTTGTTTTACTCTTATGCTTTTTATGTTAAAAACTGTTTCCAAGTCAAATTTTTATAAGCTTTTTGAGTTCTTATAAGTCATTAAGTTCTGTTTCATACACTTAAAGTTTTATAGTTTTAAGCTTTATGGATGATAACCAAATTAGATAGGGTTTATGGGTGTAACTAGTTATCTCTGATCAAGCTAGAGCTAGTAGTAATAGCTCTTTTGAGCATTCTGTCCTTGTTAATCAAAGGACTATGGTACACTCTCATTTTTAATTTTTGTTTATTTAATGTTCAATTTCTTATTTATGTTATTATCTGCTTATCTGCTTATTGTGCTCAATGTTGCTTATTCAGTTTAAAATAGCTTAAAATGTTTAGTTTTAAGTTTCTAGAATAGATTTTAATTAGTTTTTAGGTGTTCTGTCATTTTAAGTTTCTAAATTGCTTATTTAGCTTTAGCTTTATTAAGTGCTTATATGTCTTAGATAATTGCTTATTTGTGTTTAAACTGCCTGTTACTTAATCTGTTTTAAGTTTCCAAGGCCTTTTCATAATCTGTTTTCAGCCTAAAAATAGTTTTTAAGAAAATAAAGGGGTGTTTGGCATAAACAGTATTAACATGAGTTGATAGCCTTGGGCCATTTTGGCTTTTAAGTCAAATTCTACTAGCTTAAATTTCGTCTTTAAGTCCGTTTTTATAAGTTTCTATAGTTTAAATTTAAAATTTTAGGTTCAATATCGCTTTAGCTTAAAATTGTGAAATTCTAGTTTGATAGAATAGTTTATTTTGCCTAGACCTTTAATAACAAGTATTGGTGTTTAATTCAGGCTTGTTTAGAGTCCTTAAGACAGTAGAAAAGGGTTAGAATAGGAATGTAGTTGTTAACTTTGTTTTAGTTCAAATCTGTCAAAGCCTCTAAGCCTTCTTTCAAAGTTAAAAGTTCAATTTTCAAGGGCAAATTAGAATAGGTTAAGTGTTATTTTAGGGCCTTAGTTTGTTAGTATAAGCTTATTAGGACATCAATCTTCATCGGTTTTTTCTTTTTAGTTTTAAAATTTAGCTTATACTAGCTTATTTTTAGGGTGCAATGCCATTTTTCCTTTTAAAATCTTGAAAAATAAAACCAAAATCATAGTTGTATCAGCTTTTTCTATAAGCCTTTTTTTCATGGCTTATCTGAATTTCAAACTCCTTTTTCTTTGATGATTATTGTAGCTTATAGGATAAACTTGATTTATATATAAGCCATTAAGCCATCAAGATAGCTTATGGCTTTTAAAAATTAGCTTAAAAAGTAGTGTTTAGCCCTTTGTAAACTGTTTTACTTATGCATTTTAGCTTATTGCTTTTCAGTGCCTTTCTGCTTATTTTCCTAGCTTATTTTTGTTTATAAATGCCTTTTAAGTGTAGCTTGTTATCTGGTTTTGCTTATTTTTCTTTGCTTTGTGAATTTTAAGTATAAAATAAGCCATAGAAAAGCTTTTTTTTTACTTAGTGTTAAAATAGCATTCTGTCAGCTTAGTTTGCTTTTTCCTAGCTTAATTTTGAGTTTTATAAAAAGTTGCTTTGTTAAAGTTTGTTATTTTTTATTCATTAGCTTTTTAAAAAGAAATTTAAAAAAATGTTTTTTCAAAAAGAGAGGTTACAGGGGTCAAACCTGTGACCTCCCCCTTTCTATAGCCAATGTCTCAACACACACCAACGGACAAACTACCAGGGGTCTTTTCAATTTCTTACTTCACACTATTTAATTATTATACACCTTTTTAGTTTTTAGCTTATTTGCTTCTTTGAATTTTCTGGGCTTATTTATAAGCTTAATTTTCCAGTTCTTATTTTTCTTTGATTCTTCATAGTGTAAGGTACTTTCCCTAATTTTTCTACAATTTTAATAATTAGTCTTCTACTTTTAATAATTAATTTAGATTAAAACCGTTTTTAATTCATAATAAATAAAATAAAAGTCAAAAAAATATAATTCTTTTTTTTTAATTTTCTTTTATCATTTAGGACATATAAAAATTAAATTTGCGTTTGTAGGGTTAAAATTTCATAATTTAGGTTTTTAAGTCGCGTTTTTACGTTCCCGTTATTGTTTTTAATTCGTAGTTGCTTTCGTTTTTAGTTTAGCTTGCCCTTTAATTGCTTTTTCCCATAGAATTAGAAAACCAAATCCAATTTGTGATTATTCAAGCATAAATTTTTAAACGATACTCGATTTTCAAATTCGCACCTCGTCGGGACACGACCCGGGAAGGTTTTTTAGGGTTTTGCTTTGGTTAAAAGTACTTATCCTTTTAAAAAGCCTCTTGGAATACTTCTCTTACTATTATTGATATTATCCTTATCATATATTTATATTATATATGTATTATATTATATTTATATATACTAACGGATTGAAATCAGTGTGATGTAGCAGAGAGTTCTGCTGCTGCTGCTGCTAGAGCACCTAGAGGTCAGTATGATTTTGTTGATACTGTTGAGGCAGGACAGGGTTTGATTCGTAGTCCTGGTCATGATGCCAGGACTATTGCTTGAGCTGCTCACAGAGCAGCGGATGTTGGTTATTGACTCGCCAAAACTTACCCTTTAAATCAATATATATAATAATATAAATACGACAAGGATCAGAATCCGCGAGAGCAATGAAACCGGAAGCAGTATAGAGTGTTCCCGGGTCGTTATGTCCCAACGAGGCTAGAGATGGAAAATCGAAAGACGATTGATGATTTGTGTTTGAATGTCACAAGGAATGATTGGGCACAGAAACTGATAAAAATAAGCAAAAGCACATAAAAATAGCAAAGAGAATAAGCTGGAACAAGAATAAAAGCTAGGAATGGCAAAAACACTTAAAATTTTTACACTAAAGCACAAATAAGCTCAAATAAACTTAAGACAAATCAAATAGGCTAAACTAACTCTAAATAAGCAAATACAAAAAGCAATTAAGCTAAATTATCAAGATAAACACAACAGTACTAACAACAGTACTAACAGTTTTAACTACCAGTACTAACTTGGAGTTAGTACTGCTAGGCTAACAAGACTTAAAGAAATAATAAATAAGCAAACAAGCTAAAACAGAAGTTCACCTAACCTTAATAAGCACTTAGTAATTGGAATGAGCAACTAAAATAAACTAAAATGATAAATAAGCTAAAAAGCTACAAACTGATACACTATTGAAAATATTTTGAAAAGGGAAATAAGCTTAAATAAGCTTACCCCTAAAGAAAGTAAAGGAAAATGGTTTAATCTACTCTAAAAAGCTAAAGAAATCTTAAATAAGTTGAAATAATAAGCTGATAAGCTAAAATGACCCACCAGTACTAATGGTTTAGACTAACCGTACTAACTTAGAGTTAGTACTGGTAGTGTTAAGTTAGTGCTGTTCCAAAAAGTAAACTACCAGTATTAACTTAGAGTTAGTACTGCTAGTGTGG
>BQNB010198802.1:0-11108 GCA_026074375.1 Tanacetum coccineum | reverse complement strand
GTCCATTATGAGTGTTGCCCAAGTTCTATCATCTCAACCCTTCAATCCTTGTCTTTATTCTTAGACGAATTGGGTGTTAAGGGATTGCCAAGGTGGACTTTGGCTTTTTTTGTGGTGGGATAAGGTGTGAGGTATGTAGAGGTGTTGGTCGAGAAAGTAGAGAAAAAATGGGAATAGTATTTTGTCTGGTGTTGTAGGAAAGGACACACGATTTGCGTGTGGGAGATAATGAACAGTAACTGGCGCCCTTTTTTAAAGTTTAGAAAATGGCAAGTTTGGTCCTTGAGTGTGTTGTGTTTAATTACAACCACAATCCTTATGGTGTGCATATTTGGTCCTTTTTGTTTGTAAATGTTTGCACCGTTAGTCCTTTTAAAGACTAACAGATTCAAGGGATAAAAGGGTGATGGTTAACAAGTTGTTATATGTGGGTTTGGGCCTAGCTTGTGACTTGGGCCGGTTATAATATAAATAGAACTTGGGCTTTTTATAAGTCTTTAAGTCTTCAATATGTTTAAATGGGCTGACCCGGACCATTAGATGGGTACGGGTTGTCCCATTTAACATTTCTTTGATATCGGCTCCGCCTTTGACTTTGACTTTGTCGGGGTTGACTTTGACTTTTTGACTTTTGGCTTCGATTTGACTTTTCTTTCAAGCTCTTTCCGTTCTCGTGCTCGGTTTTGTCGTTTTGGCTTCGTTTTTGTCCTTTTCTTGGATATCCGTTACCTGCATAATACAAATGCAAAACATACAAATACAATGTATTTTTGATACGTTTTTGGTCATTTAAGTCCGTTTTTAATGGAAAATGGTATGTGTATTTAAGCACATACCATCGATCCTACGAACTTCGACCCGAAAGGAGAAGGTTTTTAAAACGCTTCGCGCTTACCCGCTCCTCTGCTTCTTTGTGCGTTTTCTAGAGAGCTATCGTACACTTGTTCGATTATCGGTTACCAAAAATATTTTTCTTTCTTATGTATTTTGCTATAAATAATCTTCTCTATCCTCTTATTCCATTTAATTCTTATCTTCTTTACCCTCTTATCCGTTTAATTCTTTGACATGTCTTCGTATAACAAACGTGAGTGTGTGAGGTGTGGAAAACCATGTGATGGCTTTTATTGTTATCTATGTATGTGCCAGCAGTGTGGTGTTAATCTTATAAATGGAATTTGTTTGAATTGCACTTATGGAGATGGAAAGCCAGTCACTTGTTGCGGGTGCGAAGGCCCGTTAAACGGTGGATTTTGTTCACTTTGCGCTTCGAGAGATAGAAATTCATTCGCTTATGATCCAAATCTAAATTTTTTTGATGATTCTCAAAATCTTTCTTACCATCCCACACACTATTAACCAATCTTGTGTGAATTTTACAGGAACGATGCTCGTTATGGTCACTATTGTATACCACAAGTTCTGATTATCTCTAATACGAAACCATGCTACAATCAAAACTATGATGAGTTCCCACAAACTTTACCAAGTTTTCAACAATAAATTCTTTGTTATGAAAATTGCGGGAGTCTTCATGCGACTTTTGAATGTCAACCGATGAATCAAAATTTTCACGATTCCAATTCTTCTGGTTTTGACCAATTTCAACCCCTGCTATTTCCCGTCATTCATCAACCTCCTCAAGAAATGAGAATGGAAGCTTTACAAGCCTGAGAAGACCTAATGAAATCGATATAAAACTTTTTAAAGAAGTTTAATCGTATTTCTTTTAGGGAAACACCGAAGGTTTTAATACAAGCTTGGGATAACTTTTTTAAAGTTAAGCATGCTCAACCCGATGATGTATAAGAATTGCTTAATAAACTTCTTCAAGATTTGCAAAGTATAAACGAGGAGTTGGCTGATTTTATTAATACTCCAAATTAGAACCGTCCTGCCTTCTGCAACAATGATGATGATGATGACGAGGAGTATACTATTGCAATCACACCCGTCTTACTAACTGAGGAACCCGATAACTCTCTAAGTATGGGAGACGAGTATCTTAGCACTATTTCGATAACGGAATCGGACAAATTAATAAAGTCTAGTGATGAGAACCTTGTCCCAATCCCAAGTGAGTCCGAGGATTTTTCCGATATCGAAAGTGAGTGTGATGTGCCCGATTGTGATGATTCTCAAACGACAAATTTTTCAACGTTTTCCAATCCTCTCTTCGACGATTCTACCTCTAGTGATGACGAGTCAAGTCATGAGGAGGTTATCCACGAAATGAGTTTTAAAACTTATTTGAACCCTCTTTTTGATCTTGATAGGAAATCATTTCTAGTGAGTTTAATCCGATTCATAATGAAGACCTCGATTCTACTCCGAAAAATGATCGTTTTGATACCGAGTCTTATCTTCTTGAGTCATTACTCAATCGTGATACTTTGATGGCTTCCTCTCCCAAGATTGATTCTCTTTTCGATGAGTTCGTCGGTGAACTCATAACAATTCCTCCAAGAATTGTTAATAGAGAGCACGAGGAATATATTAGTCTTTTGGAGAGGTTGCTATACGATAATTCATCTCCCCGGCCGCCAATATATTTTCAATCCAAATACGATCATCGAGTCTCTTCCCACATTTCCTATCCTCGTTGAGGATAGTGGCTCTCTTAGGGAAGAGATCGATATATTTCCCGGTCCGGATGACTCAATACCACCGGGTATTGAGAGTGATGATTACGACTCAGAAGGTGACGATAATTCTACCTCCCTTCCTTAGTTCGAATCATTTCATGTTGATTATCCCGATTCGGGATATTTAACCATTGATGTGGTTGAAGAATCCCCATTGATGTGCCTAATATTTTGTCCACCCATCCCACCCTTCATATGGATTTTGACTTCATTCCTTCTCATAATGATCTCGGATCCGATCTTAATGTTTCTTATCAAGATAGAAACATGATTTACGATCCGGGGATATCCATTGAAGTCGAATCTATGAGATTTCTTGCTACTCATTCCCCCGTGATTAATACTTTACTTCCATTTTCATCCAAAAATAAAGACAAAGGTTTCAATCACGGTGTTCTTGCTTCAAAGGAGAAATCTCCTCCTTCTTCATCACATCGGGGCTTTAAAGCTTCCAAGCATTTTCATCATAAAAGCCCGATGTTGATCTATGGAGAGGACATTCTTATCTTGGATGTTCTGTTTCTCCATTTCTATCCTCCTTGACCAACTCAAGGATGGGGGATCGAGTTAGGATCAAGACTCGGTTAACAAAAATAAGTGCTTCGTGGGTGGCAACCCATGCTTATCCTAATATAATAGTAGTAATGAATAAGTGTGTTGTGAGGAGGCTTGCCTCTTCCTTTCTCGTGTTTTGTGTATTGTGTTATTGTCCAGGATTGCCCGGATTTTGAAGCCTCTCGTGCTCATGGTTTTGTCCTTCGTTCACTCGAGCTTCAAATCCGCAACTTCATTATGGGAATCCAATATCCTAATCTTATTGACTAACGTTTATCTTTGTACATACTTAATAAACGGCTTTTGATTTACGTAGAGACCCTTCTTAAAACATTGAGGACAATGTTCAGTTCTAGTATGGGGTGATTTATTGATTTGATTTTGCCTGCAGTAGTTGTTTTCATGTAATCCTGTTTTTACAACCAAAATACCAAAAAAAATTAAAAAATTTCAAAAATTTCAAAAATAAAATAAGTGTTTTGTCACAATTTTGACTTTCCTGCTGGGTAGAATAAGAATAAATTTTGACTTGATCGAGCGTGTTAAGCTCTAGCTTGTTCCTTAACTTTTAGACTAAGCATTTGCGGATCTTTTTATTAAAGATTTTAAATTTGCGAAGAACGAAAAATGATAGAGTTAATTATGAGTTAGATGCTAAACAAGGATTAGTTGGAAATCTTAAGAGCTCATAAGTGTAGTTTGTGGCTTTTCTCTCCTATAAGCTTCTAACCGGACTAATAATACGTGCTCTCTTCGAAAATTAAACTTAAATCAACAATTTTTGAAGTATGGATGATATCAATAATTTTAGTTCAAATTTATACTTAAATTTTCTAAAAAGAAATTTTCTTTATAAATTGGTAAAAAATGAAAAAATAAGTAATAATTATAAACTGTGGGCTAATAAAAGTTTACTGCATCTTGCCGGATCACAACCGATGTTGGCTGATAAAAGTTTGCTGTATCTTGCCGGCTCACAACCGATGTTACAGCCTTCTAAAGAAAGCCCATAGTAAGAATAAAAATCCGAGACTGATAAAAATTGCTGCTTCTTGCGGCTCACAACCGATGTTTTAGCCTTCTAAATAGTCGAGTTTACAATTGCATCAATGTTTAATATTAAAGTTATGATTTTAAATATAGATCTCTCTTTTGTTAATTAAATATGTTTGACTCGACTATTCTATTTTATAAGCTATGTGTATACGGGAAACCTGAGAGTTTATGAAACCTAAGGTACTGTGGTCCCGATCTAGTCTCTGTGGTGTCAAACAAAGCCTGTCACTTACTGCAAGGTTGGATGTGCCGAGACGGAAAGTTCGCATACATGGGATGATCTCGCTTCTAACTCATTATTCTCGGGTGGAAACGTGCAAACATAAAATTTTGCAAAACGTTGATCCATGGTTGAAATTCAAAATAGCACATACACTTAAGATATAATAATTGTCGGGAGTGAAAAGTTCACCAGTTACAAATATGAGTAGTATTAGTAGGGGTGGAAATGAGCCGAGCTGCTCGTGAAAAGCTCGGGATCGGATCGGTAAAAAGCTCGAACGAGCCGAGCCTAAACGAGCTCGAGCCCGAGCTCGAGCCTAAGTTGACAGCTAATTTATTAATCGGCTCGAGCCCGTGCTTTAACATACAAAGCTCGATTGGGCTGCGAGCTAAATGAGCCTAAACGAATTTGTATTATAATATATGCGTAGGTGTTATATGCAGACCTTATTAACGTGCTCAATAACAAAGCTTTATTAACGAGCCCAAAATATATATATTACGAGCCGAGCTCGAGCCAAGTTTGAGCCAAATTTTAATTTTTCATTTTCAAATTGTATAAACGAGCCGAGCTCGAGCCGAGCCCGAGCCCATATTACATGTCACGAGCCGAGCTCGAGCTTAAAAAATAAGGCTCGAACCGAGCCGAGCTCGAGCTCGAGCTTTGTAAGACTTAAACGAGCCGAGCTCGAGCCTTAGCGAGCTCGAGCTCGGCTCGGCTCGTTTCCACCCCTAAGTATTAGCATCTTAACTGATATTTAACTGTGATTTCGTTTTAAACTTAGTTTAGAGCAAGTGAAAAGTCGGGGACGATGAATTTATCCTTTTTGGGGCATTCTCAGATCGAAATGCATCTTGTTATATGATCCCTAAAAGTTATAAAATAACGAAAGTCAAACGTTCTAGTTGGTTGCTTTTATATGAAAAGTACAAAAAAATGAGAAAAATGAAAAATACAAAAATATGTGTAGGAATAAGTGTATATTTAACAATGGTAAAAACAGGGCTTTTCAAAGCTATTGAGTCTTTAATTCCCTTTGATGAACGCTTAGCTACTTTTCGAGGTAATTAGTCGAGGGGGATCGAGAGTCTTGGTTTTCTTAAGTGCTTACTTATAGCATTGCGTGGGGACACAGAATATCCTAGTATGGGGGATTTTGATATGTGTGTAATTACACATACCTTTTACCTAATAAAACAACCCTAAACGACCAAAAATGCACATAAAATGCCATAAATATGCTTGTTTTTGTGTTTGTGCTGTGCAGGTACCGGATATTCACTAAAGGACAAAAACAAAGCCAAACCGGACAAAACCGAGCACGGAATTGGAAAGAGCGCGAAAAACCGAGGCCAAAGGTACAAAAGGATTGAAAACGGAGCTAAAACGGACATTTCCGGATCGACTCGACAACGTTTGTGCATTTAATGAAGTCAAGACGAAGTCAAAGTCAACACTGGGATATGGCTTTGGAAAGGGCATTGAAAACCGAACCCGAAAACCTAAATTGCTAAAAGTGAGCCCACCTGTACCCACCTAGTGGGCCCGTGTCAACCCACTATATTTAAATTAAACCCATAAGCTCAAAATTCCTAAAAGCCCATTACCTTTTTTTTATAAACCCGCTGGCCCAAAATTTCAAACCGGGCCCAACACAATACAACCCAAATTCCTTTTAACAGCTGTTAGCCCTTATCCTTCTCTCCCTTACACCGTTAGTCCTTTAAGGACTAACATTGTTAGTCCTTGAGGACTAACGATGCAATACCAACTTAACCTCAAGGACCCAAAATGCACCACCACAAGGACTGTCTTTGTAATAAGACGATACACAATAAAGGACTATTCTTGCCATTAACCCTAAAGTCTTCACCCCTGTCCTTATAACATTTCTTTCCCTCCAAATACTTAACCCCACAACTATTCATTATCTCCCCTACGTGAACCCTTCACTACCAGACAAAATTATCCCTCTCATCTTACCCCACCCCCACATGGGCTAACTTCTACCTTGGCAATCCTAAGGGGTTTGATTGGACGAAATCACTCAACGACCAAGATTTATGGGCTTGGGCTCCAAGTTGGATTAAGGGTCAAGATCATCCTTTGAACTCTCTCACAACACAAACACAACAAGCACAACAAGCAAGAACCAGTTGCTTATATAAAGAGAAGAAGACGGAAGATGAAATCTATGTAGGAACTAGGAGTAGCTTAGTGTAGTTTAGCTTAGCTTATTTTCCAGCTTGTTTGTCTTAATTTATTGTCATTTACTTTAAAAAAAAACCTTGTACTCTTTTAAGTTTAATGAAATTCCAGTTTTATATTTTTGCTTAAAATTTGCTTATTTACTGTTCATCAGCTTATTCAGCTTATTTGTGCTTATTTCATGCTTATCATTTGTGTTTATCCTCGCTTACTGCTAAGGCTTGACTCCGAAGGCTATGAAATGTCCTTTGCTTATGTTTTTCATCAAACTGCCACCTTCCTGTCCAAACTGCCATTTGCTTATTTGATTGCGCATCGCCTAAATCCTGCTTATTTCTCGCATATCCCACCTTTAAGTGACTCTCCCGTATTTGTCTTTAAGATAGCCCCGCATCTTATTTCCTTATATTTTTTTGAAAATTGGCCTAAATCAGCTTAATTAGTTTAAAATGGTTTGGAATAGAATTTTTAAAGGGGATGTTTGGATAGGGGTCAATCGGTCATTTTGGTAGAAAAAACCATTTGGGTTCTGTTTGGTTAACTTGACAAGCTTTATTGGAGTTGTTTTTAATCCATCTTTCTAAAGTTTAAAGGTCTATTGGCTTGTTCTAAGTTTTGTCAAAAAAGGGCTTCAAAACTGATTTGTCAAAATCAGTGTACATAGTTTTTTTTATTAAGCCTTGTTTATCAGCTTTTAATGCTTGTTGTTGTGTTGATTATTGAGACCCCATACAGTAGGCTAGCTTTCTTTTCAGTAAAATTTTTTGTTTTAGTCTCAAGAGTGTCAAAAGTTGTTAAAGTAATTTTCTTAAAATGATGTCCTTTAGCTTTTGTGCTGTTTGTTGATTTAAATGTTTAATGCTTGTTCCTATTTGCTAACTTGGTTCCAAACTCCATCTGTTTATGCTTATTTTATGTCTTAAAGCACTTTTCTAGCTTAAATTTAAGCCCAAATGTCCCCTTGTAGGCTGTTTGTATTACAGATGTAGCCATTAAGCTTATTTCCCTTTTCAGCCCTTTTAAGCTAGTTTCTTGCTTAATATTATGATCCTAGGTGTTATTAGGTGTAGCACTTCATGAGCTTTAGCTTAGTGCCCTCACTTGTTGCTTATTAGTTTCTAAGAGCTAAACAGTTTAAGTCTTTTAAGCCCTTTGTTAGTTTTAGCTTTCTGTCTCATTTTATTTGTGCTTATTTTAGCTCAATTTCTTAGCTTATTTTGGTTCTCCCTTGCTTATTAGGTGTAGGGCTATACCTGCCTTTGCTTAGTTTCATTTTCCTCTAGCTTATTTTCCCTAGAATGAGCCAACAGTTAGCTTAAGCCTTAGTGTCAAATTTTTTTTACAAACTGTTAGCTTATTCTCACTTTTTCGGTGCTTATTTTCCATTTTCATAAAAAGTTGCTTTTTATAATTTGCTTATCTTTGTTAGTTTTACAAGTTTTAAAAAAAATGTTCTACAAAAAAGGAGAGGCACAGGGGTTGATAAGTGTAAAATACACATATCTGTTTATACCAAAAATGACCCTAAATGACCCAAAACAAACTAAAAATGGCAAAGATATGCTTGTTTTTGTGTTTTGTGTATGCAGGTACGGATAAGACAAAAATCACAAGAAAACCGTCAAAAACGGGCAAACACGGACACGAGGAACGGAAGAGCACAAAAGAAGCCAGAGATGCAAAGCCAAAAGCAAGAAAAGTCAAAAAGTCAAAGCTGTGGTCAACTCTTGGTCAATTCTCAGTCAACAAAAGTCAACCATAAAAAGACAAAAACCCACAATTACCATTTAAGTCCCTCAACTTTCCAAAGTTTCCTAAATTGTCCCCCTAAACCCTTAAATGGGCCTTAACCCTTTAAATTCCTTTACCCGGATCCAAAAGCCAAAACATAAGCCCAATCCCCCCAATTTATAAAACTCTAGGGCCTGTTTTCCTAGTTTGAAAGTTACTTTTAACTCCCTACACTCACACTACAAAGAATACAAAAGAGGGGGGTAAAGTTACAATTTCCCAAAGTTTAAAACGAATTACCCCGATTCAGTTATAAAAGAGCGCCAAGTTAAAATACTGTTCATCCATCGTCCCCAAATCACCCTACAGTCAAAATCAAAGGGTTTTCACATTAAGGGGTACAAACGACCAATTCATGGGGTAAGAACACAATGGCAGGGTCAAAAACCGTCATCTTAGGCTTCTTACTTGGGTCATTCAAGCAAAATCTTTACAAGTAGGCATATGGCCAAAGAAGCACAAGGGGACTCAATTTTTACACTAAATTACGCCTAAAAGAAACACAAGGTGTCTCAATCACGAATTGCCACGCTGGCAATCTGTGTGAGCTACCTAGTAATCTAACGGCTAATTATGATTTGCCAATCATTAAAGAATTGTACGGCAGAGATTTAAGGGAGCGTGAGGAGTGCTCAGACCCCTAGAAGCTTCATCAGAGTGCTATAAATACGCCTCACCACACACTTTGTATCTTTTTTTCTAGTTTTATTTTAGGTAGCTTTTAAAATTTAGCTTTATGTGTTTTTACCCTTTCAATTTAATTTCCTTTTCAATTTTCCAGACAGCCTTGTAATCTGAATTTCAAGTTTTAATTAAATCTATTTTTTAGTTTTGGAAAAGTTGTTTTTAGTCATAATCTCTATAAGCGCTACTAATTCTATTTGTTACTATTATATAAGCTCATATAAGCTCTCTCAAGTCTATAAGCTTGAGATAGAGATTGTGTAAGCAAGCTTTAATAACTACTTAAGCCTTAAAATCAGAAGTCAACTAACTTACCTTGAACTTATTGGATTATGGCTTATGGAAGGGGATCCAAAGATGGAAGGGATCCCATAGATTTTACTGGCTTATTTCCAATAAGCCAGAGTTGTTGATAAGTCATTTGAGCAATTAGCTTTGTTTAGTATGCTTCAAGTAGTTTACTTTTAATTTCCTCTGTCCTTTATTTTTAGCTTAAAAATTGATTTAGATAGCTTAGAATTTGCTATTTGCTTATTTAATGGTGCTTACTTCTGTTTTCTTTTTGCTTATTTGAGTTTAATAATGTTAATTACTGCTTATTAATAATCTGTTTTAGGCTGAATTACTTTAGATCATTGTAGTTTCATTTCTGTCTTAAAAACATATAAAAACCAAAAATATTAGTTAGCATCTAGTGTAGATCTTAAAACTTAGCTTAATCAGTTGTTGATTTATGCTTATTAGGGGTAATATAAGCTTATTGATATTGGTATTAGGTCTTATTTCATTAGTTATCTTTTAGTTGCTTAATCAAAATCTGTCAAGTAGTTTAAGGAGTGTTTGGCATAAGGCTTATTTGACCATCAAAAGTCAAATTGACCTGTGAAATTTGTTTGAGTTAGTTGTATTATCATTTTAAACCAATAGAAAAAGAAATTTTAAAAGTTAGTTTTTATTTTTAAAAAAGTTATGGCTTATTGAATCTATCTCAGCACTAGGGGAATTTCATAGTGATTTCACTTGTGAAAATTTTGAAGGCACCAGGGGAATTTGTAGCTTAAGTTTTGCTTGCTAAATTGGATCCAAGCTTATGTAAGTTTAAGTCCTTGTTTGAGTTGTGTTATTTGTCACCAAAGTAAAGCATCATAATAGTTTTTTGCACCTAGCCATTTGCATCAGCAGTTCTAACTGCAGTTAGAGCTGATGATCTTTAAGCTTCTTTTTAAAAATTGTTGGTTTTAGTGTCTCATTTTCAAGTAGCTTATAATTTTTTACTTAGCTTAATATAATTTGAGTCTTAATTTTCATTTTTAAGCTTATTTGCTTAGTACATTTACTTTTAAAAGTCAATAAAAAACTCAAATGCCAAAAACAGTAGGTAATTAAATTAGCTTTTTAAATTTTGATTTTTAGCTTAAGGTGTTTGATTTTATGTTCTAAGTTAGTAGTTAATAAGTAGATAGATAAGTTTTTAAGAGCTTAAAGTTTAGTTTAGCTTAATGAGTCTTTCAGCTTAATTGGATTTTGTGTTTATTGAGTTTCATCCTGAGTTTGCTCTTTTGATCTTAAGTTTCAGCTAGGATTAAGTGTTTGTAGCCTAAGTAGCTTATCACTCCTAGCTTTAGCACATCATTAGCTTCTTAGAACTTCTTTTGTTTTCAAAAATAAGCTTATATTAAGCATTGTGCATGCCTTTAAGTAGAATTAAGAAAAACTGAGCTCAAAGCCTTAGTTACTGTAACAGCTTTTTGTTAAGCTGTTTTAGAGCTTATTAGTAAGTTTCAGTTAATATTGTTTTTATAAAAAGTGTCTACAAAGTTGCCTTCTTTCAGTTTCAATAATTAGTTTTTTATAAAAAGCAAAAATAAAAAAATAGCAAAAAGTGGTGTGTTGCCATACTAGAACCCACGACCTCTCCCTCAAAGACCCAACGTGTTAACCATTTG
>BQNB010198801.1:0-11108 GCA_026074375.1 Tanacetum coccineum | reverse complement strand
CTTATATGATGACTGGGCTGGGGATTCAGATGATCGACGGTCCACGGGAAGATTTGCTATACATCTTGGTTTAAACCTCATATCTTGGACCGCTCGTAAACAATGTACGGTTTCACGTTCTTCTACAAAAGCTGAATACAAAGCTCTGCCTCTTACTGACACTGTTGCTGAGCTCACATGGCTTTAAGCTCTTCTTCATGAGCTTGGTATCCGTTCATCCTCAACTCCTATACTATGGTGTGACAATCTTGGTGCAACGTACTTGTCAGCTAACCCTATCTTCCGTACGCGTACAAAACACGTGGAAATAGACTATCACTTTGTTCGGGAAAAGGTTGCTTAAGGAGATCTTCGAGTTTAACATATATCTACACATGATCAGATTGAATATATCTTTACAAAGCCATTACCAACTCCCCGGTTCCTCTTTCTAAGATCCAAGTTGCAGGTTGTTGCCCGTCCTTAGCTTGCGGGGGCGTGTTAGACCAAATTAGATTAGATGGCCCGGTCCAATTGTATAGATGGGTCGTACCCATTAGGTTATGTGTTAGTTGCTTAGTCTCTAAGCTATGACATTAGTATATATACATATACAATCTAATGTACAAATCACAATTACAATTACAATAATATATACCATTTGAGGTTTTATATATGTCTTTAGAATTAAAAAAACACAAGTGAATAAAAAGTTAACATATTCTTCATGTATCGAACCTCATGAGACAAAAACATGAAATTAAGAAAGCAATAATATTTAAATTGTTATATTTAATGAGACGTACATATGTGATATGTGATAATGTCAAGTAAAATGACCAAATGATCCTTTCAAAAAGGAGGTACATGCTGGTTAGGCTAAAGGAGGTGTTATGTTTATTATAGGTAAGATGAGGGTTTTAAACTATAAAGGATTTTAAATGTCCCTAACTATGTGTTCTTCGATTTTATTATTAAAGAAAAGTAAAGGAATGCAAAGTAAATATTTTCCTCCCAAAACTGGGAAGAAACACTTTACTTTCAAAATCATCAAAATAACACTTTCTTTGAATCCATTTCCTTTTCTTTTCTTCCTTAAGTGCTACTCGAGACCACAATATCTTCTGTTTCCTTTTCATTTTCTTTTATTTTTTGCCTTAACTCTAGCTCGACAACACAGTTTAAATGCTTTTTCATCTTCTTCCTATCCCTTCTCTTTCTTTAACCGTGTTCTTCATCTCTCCTAAAAATTCATCAAAAAAAGTTTCCAATCATCCATACGAATCAAAACTTATGATGCCCTCTATTTATTTGCTGCCTTGGGCGGTTGCCCAGTTCGCCCATGCCTAGGGCCGGGCCTATTTATCTTCTAAGCTCGAAATGTGTGTCTTCTTTCTAACACCCTTGAGACACCTCATTTCCTAGTCACTCATCCCTTTGGTGCATTGGCCTAAATGCCACCCGCTGAAGGTGCATCATTTTCATCCGAGAAAACACACATCCCACAACATAGAATTCAATATTTAGATCTTAAAAAAACCATACATTTGATAGATCTAACATACAATATAACATAAGAAAACATATAAGGATTCATTACAAATCATTAAACAAAAGGTTACATAATTAAGCCACAGATCTAAAAGTAAAAAGACTTCAAATTCCACATTTGTATTGCTTAACTAAAGCTGGAAAAGATTAGTGTTAATATTGGGGGCAGGAAAGTAGACTTTTGTTGAGCAATACAAATGTGAATTTGAAGTCTTTTTAGAACTATGGCTTATTTATGTAACCCTTTGTTTAATGATTAGTAATAAATACTTATGTGTTTTCGTAAGGTATATTGTATGTTAGATCTATCAAATGTAAGGGTTTTTTTAAAAGATCTAAATATTGAATTTTCTTTACCGACTGCCATTGTTAACATCCATCCCACACTGAGAGGTGTTAAGAAAGGTAATAGAATCAACAAAAAGATAGTCGATGAAAAATGATGCATCTTCGAGGGACGTTGGTTGGACCAAGGATCCTGAAGGGATCAGTGACTCACAAATGAAGTTTGCTAAGCGTGCAAGAAAAAACACACTTGTATCGAAGGTGGAGGCAAACCTTCTGCAATCTTTGCAAATTTAAAAGAAGGAAAGGTTTTCCATTGGTTCAGATGTGGAACTCAAGGAAATATCAAATAAGGAATTGAAGTGATTGGATACGATTTACTTAGAGTCAAAGTAGTAGGGAAAAGGTCACGTAAGAATTGACAGAAATACGTAGGGACAAGTCTACTTTAGAGCAGCTCTGTGATTGATCTCATGAACGGCCTCACTGACACCTATAAAAAAAGGGGTATCAGATCGATTTAAAGTGGATACTATAGTTAGGAATAATCGCCAATAATTGAAAAAAAACCTCTTTATGCGGTTGTTGAGTCTAAGTACTAGGGCTTCATGGTAAATGATGAACTAATGCTGCAAAATGGATCTTTTCTAATCTATGGATTCATGATTAGAACCCTTCAATCTGTCAGTGGAGAAAGCTTTCCTATCTGTGTCAGGTTTTATAGTCAAAAAAATCATAGGAAGTCCTTTTCCACCCTGATTCTCTTTTACAACTTATGGCCATAAGCATAAGCACCACAGGAAGAGTATATGCGGGTTTTGACCTTGAGTCAAAAGTATTTACTCTCTTATTTGATGTTTCCTGAAGTCCCAGTAGTCTCCAATGGTTTATCCTCCACCGTTGTGACCCTCCTTTTACTTTCTTCAGACGTTTTGGTGACTTCATATCGGTGACACTCACCTCTTCAAGTACCTTGGTCAAAACAACACCAAATGAAGGTACATCGTTTTGACTCAAGTTCTTTTTCTTTGACCGACTACCTTCATTGACATCCATCCCAACATGAGAGTGCTATTAAGGAAGGTAAATGATAAAAAAAGTCTTGTCAAATTGATGCACCTTTGATGGATGTTGTTTCATTCAAGGTACCAGAAGGGATGCTTGACTCTGATTTGAAGTTGCCGAAGCATCTGCAGAAAATAAAACGAGGTTAACAGTCATGGAGTATAGACCTTAGCGATTTTTGCAAGATTAGAAGTTTGCAAGTTTACTATTGGATGTAGTTCATGTTGGAAATTGGAAGTCGGATACTCATGTTATACGACCATAAATACGTGAGTCTACTAGGGGCACACACGTTAAGACACGAAGAGTATGTTTATTAAACACTTAATATATATTTACTTATTATTAAGGGTTTAATATGCTTCACGTAATAATTTAAATAACCGTTAGTTACCGATATATTTTATAACTAAATTAACGAAAATCTAAATGTGAACCAGAAGGACTAAAATTGACAAAACCCGAACCTTGTGGGACTTCCATTGTGGCCGGCCCCTAGGAGGGATCTAGAAGGGTTTTGGGATCAATTTTATAATTAAGGGAAAGTGTTGGGATTAAAAGCTTCATAAGGCTATTTGGAATTACTGCCGCTCTTATCAAAGTTAGTGCTGCTCAAAAAGAAAGGTTTGTGTTACTACTGCTAGCAAAAAGATTGTGAAAAATACGCTAAGTAGTTAGTACTGCCAGTATAAACTTAGTACTGCTAGTGTAACTTAGAACTGCTAGTATATGTTAGTACTGCTAGAGTAAAGTTAGTACTGCTAGAGTAAAGTTAGTACTGCTGGTGGAGAATGAAGAAAATATTCTAAGTAGTTACTACTGCTTGTACATAGTTAATGCTGCTGGTGTATAAGTTACTGCTGCTAGTGTTTAGTGTTAATGCAGCTGGTACAAAGTTACAACTGTTGACAGAGTTACAACTGCTAATGGATAAAGATTGATTGAAGATAAAGATTGCTTATGTGATATGTATGAGATATTTTTGTAAAAGATACGTATAAGTTATTTGTTTAGAAGATCATGATAACTTAGGAAAATATTGTAAGCCAGTTAGGACTCCTTGGTGTATAAAGGAGGTCCTAAGGCATAGAGTTAGATATCTAGAAATCATTTGTTTTGATATCAATTAGCTTTAAGGTTTTGTAACCCCAACACTATTAAGAGTGTTCGTATTATATTGAGGCTGAAAGTTTGGTAAACTGTTTTGTTATTGATCTTATTTTCTGTTTTATTGAAATTCTTCTTAGTATCATTGACTAGATTCCGCATAGTCTTTGATATTCACAATCAAAGTTTCTATAATAGTTGTTTTTGATTTATTCAATACAACTTAGGCTTATATAAGCTAAGCAATATCTATTCTATTGGGATCAACAGGTGGTATCAGAGCTTGTGAGAAGCTTTGAATAAGAAGAAGCTTTACTACACACAAGATCTATTTTTTCACCAAGCAATGGACTCTTAATCTACTCAAACCATCAAGCTACCCATACTTTAACCTGGTGAGTATGATCTCTAGAAAATGAGGATGGAGCAGTACCTACAGTGCATTGATTACACTCTATGGGAGATCGTAGAAAATGGTAATGAACCCATAGTAACAAAAATTATTGATGGTAAGGAGACTATTATCCCTCATATAAGTGTTGAAGTGAAGGCACAAAGAAGGGCAGAGTTGAAGGCAATAAGCACTTTGTATGAGGACTTACGCAAAATTAGCCATCATTAAAGCTAAAACTCATACAAGGATGCTAAGACACTGATGCAGGCTATTGAGAACAGATTTGGAGGTAATACTACTACAAAGAAAACTCAGAAAAATCTTCTGAAGCCCAATCTTTAACACCCTAATTTAAATCAAGATTCGGGACCAACAATCGGGTGTTAATAATAAGTACAGTAGTCAATAAATTATAGGGAACGACTCCAAAAGAGACGTTAAAAATCATATTCCATTCCATTAAAAAGTTTAGAGTGCAAGCGTTGTCCCAACATAAGACTAATAAAAACAAGTGAGGCCCCCAACCAAATATAAAAACATTGTTTTTGAGGAATGGAAATCATTTGATTTACAAAAATCACTCTTAAGCGCAACTTCCTCCTCGTCCCAAGCTTCAAGTCCTTAGCTTTGATTACCTGAGATAAACATGCTAAAAAGTCAACGAAACATTAAGTGAAATTCATAGGTTTAATTAAGCATAAAGATTTAGAACACAAATATTAAATCATCGAAAACTTGTGGATCAAACAAGTTTTAATTAATAATACATTGAGCTCGTGACATCCGACCCCTTTGACGAGAATAAAATAAGTTTGACCCAATAGGTTAGGTATTATTGCTAGATACCTACTTCTCAGAATAATATATCCGTTTAAAGTGGGTGTTCCAAAAGGATACATACCCCAGACGGGGAGTCACCCCATAGGCCTATTTATTATACTAGCATCTACCCATCATAGGTAGTTAACGGTTCATGATATTAGGGACTTTAGCAATAGGTACTCAAGCATTAATCATACATTCGGGTCCAACATACGGAAAAACAATTTGTGTTCAATTTTATAATAACAAGCATGTATCTCCCTTGCGGGTTTTTAAGAAAGCAATTAAAGTAGTAAAGGCGAGACTATGAACTCATCGTAAGAGCAAATAGATCAGAAGTAAGACGAGTCTTTGGACGAGAAAAATATACTTCTAAGCTCCACCTAGAAGACGTGACGCGATTTAGTATGATAAAATAATCAATACGTAAAAGTAATTAAAGTGGATTATGAGGCGTGTGTTCCAAAATAGATCATGGCAACTCAATCGACTTACCAAACTTAATTTTATTCCAAAAGTTGGTGTTTAACCTGACCAAATATGAAATAAAAACATCCACTTATTTCAAACCGTCAATACCTTATTTTATCCACATTTACCTATTCGATTTAGATTTCAAGATTAGACGTAAATTTCCAAATTCTAAAATTGACCTAACTTAATGGACCCATAACTCCTAGCTCATAAATGGTATAAGTATAAGGCTTTCACTCCTATAAAGCCCTCTAAGTCTAGTTTTCAAAAATGTAAAGCTCATCTTCTAAAGAATTTTTAGTAACCAGTTTGAAAAGACTGTTTTACCCCTAGTTACTCAAAACAGAAAGTTTCCAGATTTTTAACCCTTCACGGAAAATGGACATAAATCCCAATCTATGATAGAAATTTAAGTGAGGCCAAATGGAGGTGTTAGATTTATGTATCTACTATAGGGCTCAACTTTTTATTTCAATATTTTAGTGTAAAAATATAGACTTATACTTATTTTCCAAACAGTTGTCCAGATTCGACTAGTTTCGGAAAAGTCGGCCGTTAACTCACTCATCCTGGAAGAGATACGTTTCCATCACTGTTATCCTCAATTATTGATGTACGAAAAGGAATTTGCGGACACTCTACGAATGGAGCTCGGGTTCTTTAATTATTAATAATGTAATTTGGATAATAACGGTAATCGGCTCGATAGATAATCTAATATTGTATATGTTTTGGGCTTAATCCCAAGCAAAAACCCAGCCCGGTCCTAGTTATAATATCCCGCCTCGACACTTATTAAGTGTCGTGAGGAATGATAATGAACTTTTCCACTTGGAAAAGTAAGTTGTTCAAAATATCTAAAAATATCTTTTCTCTTTTTCTCTCTAACCTCTCTCTAGAACAACTCTTTCTTTCTCATTTCTAGTTCTAATTTCGTGATCGATTGTATGTTATGAAGTGTTAATGGGATCCTACACATCCAACTCACCACATAATCTACAAATTTTTATCTACCTAAGATATGAATTGTCTAGTAGGTCACAAGCCAAAAATAATTTGTACTAAGACCAACAACCTGCTGACTTAAAACAGCCCCCAAAATACACTTTATCAACACCCACTCTCATTGATTTGACCTCACCAAAAGTGCATGTAATGCCATACCATGATGTCACACCTCTTAATAACATAAAATAATATAATTTCCAGAATCAATAATCAAATAAATAATAATTTTAACAAGAGAAAATGAAGAAAATAAAATAGAGCCTTACAAAAAAATAAATGAAACTAGTGGTAATCAACACCACTTAAGCACTTTTCTTTTGATATAACCTTCACCTAATCAACCAAAATTATAGACTAACCCAATCAAAATTTCAGCCCCTAACACTTTATTTTTACCCAAATCAATAATCCTTTAAAACCTAGGTCAACTTTTACAAGGCTTCTAACAAGATTTACTTTTTGGGTATGTATCCATGGCTATAAGGCCCGTGAGCACCCTGTTATGTTAAAAATCTCTTTTTGGGTATGTATCCAAAAAGATTAGGGTATGGATCCATGGCAAACTTGATCATTTGATAGGGTATGGATCCATGGCTATAAAGCCCGTGAGCACCCTGTAATGTTAATAATCTTTTTGGGCATGTATCCATGGCTATAAGGCCCGTGAGCACCCTATTATGTTAAAAATCTCTTTTTGGGTATGGATCCGCGTGTGAGCACCATACAATGATAAAAATCTTTTTGGATATGCATCCATGGCTATCAGGCCCGTGAACATCCTGTAACTTTAAAAACTTTTCTTTGGCTGGACTTAGCCAGAAATTAAGTCAAAAATTTGTTGTTAATCATGGCTTAAATATTTAGAAAGCATGAGTTAACATGATTGAACTGATTGATTGGCATTGTTTGGCTATTTAGCAAGCATGTTGTTATGTGATTGTATGTGCTTAATGATAAGTACATTGTTTCGATTAATGCCATAGTACTTTTGATAGATTTATGTATTCTCCGAGTGATTACCGCCTCAATGCGTTCCCTTTCAATGAAATAGGCTTGACTGTTAACAAGCACGATTTAATAAAATTGGATCGGCGGGACACACCTTTTCCCCTAAAGCTAAACGAGTTGGATGGCTTGACGGTTAGCGAGCATGAAATTATGTGATTTTGTACGCTTAATGATAAGCGCCTTGTTTTGAATAATGCTGTAACGCTTTCGATGGAGTTATGTACACTCCAGACGATTTCTATAATGACACGATCTCTTTTAACAAGACCCGTTGAACGATATGTGTTTTGATTTGATCGGTGTGATCATCGATGACTTTTGAATTGATCGGCGCTTTAAAAAAATTTCCAAATGCGCCCACTCCTTTTGACTCGTAATTTGTTATATGGATTTTTTCGAATGTGTATCGACCGCCGCAAACTTAATAAGCTAATAGTAATGAACCACATACCGCTTCCATGAATTGACGACTGGTTAAATTCTTCGTTCCAATGGCTTTTTCTTCGAGTCATGTATTTAATCATTCCTTTTTAAGAATTCTCACGACATTCAATCCGCTCGCTCATGCTCCTTGCATATATTTGATTCTTTGACTTTTGTTCATTCAATTTTCATTGGAAACATCGACGGTGACCTATTTCATCTCTTCACAAGTAAATCAAAGATGAATAAGGCGAATTTAAGGTCACTACTAATTTTAAATCTAATATCTATTTTTATAAATCTCAAGACTTTACTTTTATATTTTAGCCAGTTTTTAATAAAATCGTCCATTTTAAATAGTCGTAAATGTATTATTTGAATTTTACCCGTTATCGATCAAGAAATCCATGAACGTCATATTTTGCCTCAAGTGCTGTTTTAAATTTATTTTGTCAATAAATTCTATTTTTATTTATTTTTATTTATATTTTATCAAGAAATCCATGAACGTCATATTTTGCCCACTCTGGTGCTGCTGATAGCTCAACAACTGTTGAAAATTTTTAGTGATGCTGTAATTTATTCCTTCTTTGCTAGCCAACCAAGTATTCCACAGCTAGACAATGAAGATCTATAACAAATCAGTCCTGATGATCTAGAAGAGATGGATTTCAGGTGGAACATTGCTATGTTGACTATGAGGGCAAGTAGATTCTTGAAGAATACTGGAAGGAAGCTGGACATGGCCAACAAATAAAGAATTGGGTTTGACAAGTCTAAGGTGGAGTGTTTTAACTGCCACAAGAGAGGACACTTTGCAACAGAGTGCAGACACCAAGAAACGACAGCAGGAACCATTAGCCCCCTAACAAAAGGGGACTGTGCCAGTTGGATAAACACTTCAATGCCCTAGTATCTTAGTGTGATGGATTTGGCTATGATTAGAGTAACCAAGAAGAAGAAGGTCCAACTAATTTTGCACTTATGGCTTATTCTTCAACAAGTTCTAGTTCTTCTACAAACTCTGAGGTATCTAATGACTCAAATTGTTGTTCATCTTGTTTAGAATGTGTAAAAGATCTAAAAAACAAAATGAACAATTAGTTAAAGACTTGAGAACAGTAGTGATAAGTGTTGGACTCTTATAAAACTGGTTAAGAAATCTATATAACGCAAGACCTGGAGTCTTTAAAGAAAATAATATCTGTGTGTGAGGAAAAATATAAAACTCTTAAACCGTTGAGATTTATTTAAGAGGATTTAAATATTACAGATCTTAAAAGGAAGTTTTATAATAGCCTAAAAAGAAAAAGATGAGGTACAACATACAATACAAAAATTTGGAAAAATTCATCAAAAACCCCTACACGTAAACTTCTATACAGACAGAAAATGGATAAGTGTAAAACCGGATTAAGGTATAAGTTCTCTGGCCACCTCCCTATAACAAGAATTTTATGCACACCAAAATCTAAAATTAGATTATCCTAGACTAGATGAATTTTTATTAGAAGTGAAATGAAATCAGTTAGTGAGTCCTGTAGTTAAAAGCCTACTGTATGATACTAATGAACCTAAGAATGCAATGAAAGCAAAATGGATCCCCAAGTATTGAATATTAGGTGTCTGAAAGTGAGGAAGAAGATGTGCCTAAGAGTAAAACAGTTAATATGTTTAATAAACCTAGTTTTGCTAAGATAAACTTTGTTAAGTCTGCTGAGCAAGTAAAATCTCCTAAGAAAATATTAGTTGATAAAAAAAAGTCGACAACACACCTAGTCCTAGATGGAATCAAGAGAAACTAGAACCAACAGATGTCTCAAAAAATAGGATGTATTTGACGATGAGTTAACAAAGCTTGTCATGTGTGTGGAATGATTAATTGATAATTTGAAGAATGATATGCACTAACTGGTATAATAATGAAAGATCTGCAAAATCAGTCTTTGGACAAGTTCAGAAGGGTGAAAAACAGAATTTCTCTAAATTACATCACCCAAACCAAAAAGAAACATTTTCCAAAACAGTCTTAACTAGGTCTGGCCCAATTACACTTAATACTGCTAGACCAGTTAATATTGTTCAACCAAGAACAACAGTGAATAATGCAGGACCCATAAAAAATGTTATTAAATAATGCAGTATACCACTGTAAAGCCTTTAACAAAATAACAACAGCTAATAACAGTAATTTCACTAAAAAGGTTAATACTGTTAAGGAAACAAGGGTTAATACTGCTAGGCCAAAAGCAGTTATTAGTGCTGTTAAGGGAAACAAGGTAAATACTGTTAAGGCCTCAGCATGTTGGGTTTGGAGACTGTGTGTGTTTTCCAAGCTTTAAATTTATAATAACTAGAAATACCAATTTTTACTAAAAACACAGCACTCGGGAAGTATACCCATTCGTATATAATATAGCTTTATGTAAGTCCAGGTCGTTCCACAAGAATTGAAGTTTTCACAGTTTGTAATTAAGGTGTTAAGGTTAATAAGATTGTCACGGATCAAATTAACCAAATCTTGCATATATCTGATATTATAACAAAAGCAATTAAAAGATGATTCAATCAAATAATTAAGGTATGTTTGATTAGGCAATGATCACTTGGATAATGAAGTGTTTAGGATAGAGTTTATAAGTTTAGAAAATAGAGTTATCACAAGTTATAAATCCTTTTGGCCTTTAAATATAACTAGTGATTTTATTGATTAATAACAACAAATCCTTTCGGCCTTTATAAGTTATTATAACCAATATATTCGGTGGAATGATAAAACAGAAGTTTATAAGTATCCTTTTGGCCGTTACACTTAGAAAATCATGTTTAACCATTTCAATAAACACATATCCAAACGCTCCATATCAAAGATCACAATAATGCGCAAACAAACATAAGATTACTACTCCATAATCAAACAAGTAAAAAAAACACATAACATTCATCATGAATTAAATAAAGATCATATTCAAAGGATAAACAAGATTATACC